>VMDR010000318.1:0-80209 GCA_007922815.1 Macrotus californicus
TTTTATCATTACTCAGCAATTATTTCCAACTATGCTCCAAAAGACTAAAATAATAAGAAAACTGAAGAATAATGGAATGACAAGAAGGATGAGGCAACAGTATAATGAGTCATGAGTATTTTAGCATCCTCTAGTTTTCTTAATTCATTACCTAAAGTATTATATCAATTTTCAAGAATATATCAAAGAAAACTGGAGACACCATTTTTGTGGTCTGCTTTTAGTTTCATTTGATACAACTGAAAGTTCTGAATTTTTCCTTTCCTACCTATAATGGCAAAGAGAGGTAGAGGAGGAGGCTTTATAATTATTACATAAATCAGAAGATTAATGTGGCACTCTAGACTGCAAGCAAATGATGATGGTGGAATTGGTTGTGTAAGAGAAATCTTAGCCTATGAATCTTTAGATAATGATATCCTAGATGATTTTCAATAAATTAAGATGATGTTTTTAAGGAAAAAGAGGAAATATGGTATTTTCATTCAGTTAGTCAACCAGATGGACTTAATTATACAACATTTTATGACAAGAGCCTAAAACTTTCTGTTTTCCTAAAAAGACATATGGCAATATTCTTTAATCTTTTAAACTTTTTTTCAAAATGTACAGCTGGTGGGACCTATTGTTCATGCATCTTCATTGGCAGGTGGGGCATTCCTCCCCCACGCACCCCCCAACTTGGTGTTTCTGGTGTGAATTACTTGAGCTCTGTATTTGGAACTAGTTTACTAAGGCCTTTTCTAAGGAGCTCCTGAAGGGCTGTCCTGGGCACGGCTGCGGGTCTTCAGTCTCAGAGACAACAGCTGGGGTTATAATAAGCCTATAGTTGGGAACTTCCTTACAGAGTTTGTCATACGTCGATTTGTCAAACAAGACTAGGTTATTGAGCTTGTCCTGAATTTTGCCTTTGGACCACTTCTTCATTTTGGCCTTGACCCCAGATTTGTTCACTGGGACTTTGTCTTTCTTGGCTGAGTTTCCAGCATCTTTCTTCTTCTTGTCGTCCTTGGGTACAGAGTGAAACTCTAAGAGCAGCTGCTACTACTGCAGCCTTACTGAAATGTTGAACAAAAAAGGTAATCTTTCAGATTTTTGTGCACCAAAATTTACTTGAGGTGGTTTGTGACCGGTCGAATGTCAAAGGCAGGTGTGCATACAAAGAGGAAATAGGTGATATAGAAATAAAAATATGAATTGGATTGAAGTTTTAAATGATGTTGATCCATCTGAAAATGAAAATGTTATGCAATTATGGAGCAAAGAAGATGGCCATACTCTCTTCACCAAAATCATGAGCCACCAAATCCTTCCAAAGTATTATGCTTTTATGATGCAAATGCAAATAGAAGAAGCATAAGGAAGGATGACTCAGACCAATTAGAGATATGCTTGAAATCTGGAATCAGTATTTACGTAATCAGTGTGTTCCAGGTTCGTGACATCTGATGAGCAGATGCTCTCAATCAAAGTTTATTGTGTATTTCAGGTATGTTATCTTTAAAACTAGAAAAATATATAATATAATGTTGGGTTTATTATATTTACATTCTTATTAACATTTCTGACAAAGTTGTTTTTCGCTACGTGTGGTAGTCAGCCTCCAAGGCGGCTCCCACCGATGCCTGCCTCCTGGTATTCACACCTGTGTGCATTTCCCTTCCACGGCATACCAGGGCTGCTCTGTGTGATCAATAGAATATGGCAGAAGTAATGGTACGTCTCTCCTGAGATGAGCTTATAAGAGACCATGGCTTTCACCTTGGGCTCTCTGGTTGATCACTGGCCCTGCGGGGAAGCCAGCTATCCTGTTGTGAAGACCCACATGGAGAGGAACGGAGGTATCCGGCCGACAGCCATGGAGGAACTGAGGCCTGCTGAGACTGGAAGTGGGCCTTCCAGTCATAGATGATGGTAACCCTGGCTGATAGGCTGACTGCAACTAGAACTGGCTACATAACTTATGGGGTCCAGTGCGAAACAAAAGTGGGGGTGGCTCCTTGCTCAAAAATTATTAAAAATTTCAAGACAGCAACAGCAGAGGGTTAAGCCAAATGTGGGACTTTTCATGACTGTTCGGGTTGCGTGCCTCTGAAGCTGGCCCTGATGGCAACTTCATGAGAGACCCTAAGCCAGAACCTCCCAGCTAAGCCATTCCCAGATTCCTCATCCATAGAAACTGTGATAGACTGTTTGTTGTTTTAAGTTTTTGGAGTAATTTGTTATGTGGCAGTAGATCATGAATACACTATTCCTTTGTTCCTACTTCTGTAAAATGACTTAAAAATATAAAAACATAAAATGAGACCATCGGACCCAGATGGTAAATAATAACTATTTTTTCTGGGCTACTGAGACTTAAAGGGATAAGAGTGATCCAGTTAGTTGCAAATGTAGTTCCATGTTCTCTCCTGCCTCCTTGCCTTTGCACATGATGTTTGCCATGCCCAGAATACTTTCCCCTTGCTCTTTGTTCAGCTTAAACATCACATCTTCAGGAAAGCTGACCCTCTAGAGTGAGTTAGCTATCTTTTTAATAACTGCCCTGTACATCATTGTAGTACTGTGGACACTTGTAATTAGTGAATTATTACTAATTAGTTGCTTAATGTCCATCTTCCCACTAAACTGTAAGCTCTTGGAGGTCAGTCACCTTCTCCCTTTGTTATTGTGTACCCAGGGCCTAGTGCAATGCTAGGCACACAGGTGGGATGCAATGACATTTGTTTGATTGACTGGTTTGTCTCTGTGCCAATGGATTAGAACCCAATGGTGATGATTTGTAATGGAGTCTTAAACCCTACGCTGAATGAGGTCCTTGTAACAGTGCTTTTTCTGAAGTACTCAACTGTCGTGGTTATGGGCCTGAAGACATGGAACAGGCTCCTTGCCTCGTGGACACCAGTGTAACAATACAAATCAATGAAGCCCACAAATGGAAATTAAAGCAGTTGAGCTGGGAAATTTTATACATATGGAAGTAAGAGTTAACCTTCAGTAATACACAAAATATCATGTGCTTCCAACTCTTAAAACTAATAGATTTAAGAGGATGCCAAAACTTTTGATGTGCATGCAAAATTTAAGGACCACTCTTGGTAAGATTAACCTTTGTGGTTAAGCCTCAGTTCTTCATCTGCATAATGGGACTAATATTACTGACCGCATAGACTAGGCCTGAGGATATGAGATCACATAGGGAAAGTACTTAGCAAAAAGTTCATTTGTTAGTAGCATCAGGTAGATTGGGCTCAAGTTGTGAGTCTGCTACTTGTTTCTGGCTAGGTGAGTTACATAACCTCCCAAAGTCTCAGTTTCTTTCTTAGTTAAGTAGGGCAACCATGGCAGCTACCTTATAAAATAAATGCCAGAGTGTATGTTTACAGTCTGTGTACTTGGCATTTGCAAAGTTGTCTTGGTTACTACTACTATTATTAATAATTTTAAAAAGATTGTATTTATGTATTTTTAGAGAGAGGTGAAGGGAAGGAGAATGAGAGGGGAAGAGAAACATCTATGTGTGGTTGTTCTTGTGTGCCCCCTACTGGGGACCTGGCCTGTAACCCAGGCATGTGCCCTGACTGGGAATCAAACTGGTGATCCTTTGATTTGCAAGTCAGTACTCAATCCACTGAGCCACACCAGCCAGAGCTATTATTAATAATTTTGAAAGCAGATCATAGAAAAGTAACCAAGTGAAAAGAGAGATTCTACTGTAGGTAGAAAAGGGAGGGAAAGAAATAGATCAGCAAGAATATTTTCACAAAGATGTGCATCATTCCAGGTGATCATGATTGACTACTGGTCTCTTTAAGGGGCTCCTTTCTTGCCACCCTGCACCACGTGGCTTGAGCTTTACCCCAGTATGTTCTTGGTTCCTCCCACTGAAGGTGTCTAAGAGGGAAATACCAGAAGCAAATTTTTGTGGCATCAATAGTCTGGGTAAAAATAGAGCTACCATGTGATCCAGCAATACCACTTCTGGTATTTATCTGAAGAAAACCAAAACGCTAACTTGAAAAGATATCTGTGCCCATGTTTATTGCAGCATTATTCACAATAGTCAAGAAGTGGAAACTCCCTGAGTGTCCATTGATGGGTGCATGGATAAAATAAACGTGGCATATGTATATACATATACATATAAAATAAAATATTAGTCAGCAATAAGAAAGAAGGAGGTCTTGTCATTTGTAAGAACAGGGATGGAACTTGAGAGCATTATGCTATGTAAGTCAGATAGAGAGAGAGAGAGAGACAAATACAGTATGATCTTGCTGGTAATGTAGAATCAAAAAACAAAACAAACCAAACACAGAAGAGATTGATGATTACTGGAAGTGGGGGGTGGAGGTGGGCAAAGGGGTGAAGGGGATCAAAAGGTCCAAACTTCCTAATAAGTCCTGGGATGTAACGCACAGCATGGTGTGACCACAGTTAATAATACCGTTATTGCATATTTGGAAGTTGCTAAGTGAGTAGATCTTAAAAGCTCTCATTACAAGAAAATAATTGTAACTATGAAATGACATGTTAACTAGACTTATTGTAGCAATTATTTCACAATATATAGGAATATTAAATCATTATGCTGTATACCTTGGGCTATACATGTAATATGTCAATTGCATCTAAAATAAAGAGTCTGGGAGTCTAGCCTTCAAATCATTAATATTTTTCCGCATGAGGGAGCTGGATATGCAGAGCTGGAGGGAAGCCACAACCAAACCCTCTGGACTCCATTGCATTGTCCATGGTTCTTTTGTTTGGCAGCTCAAGCTGTCAAATGTTAAGAGCCCCTACTGCTCGTTGTCCACAGTATTTTATTTTTCCTTAGTTACATAACCCTGATTTTTAGCTGGACACCTTTGGCCACCTCGAACTAAGACTATATTCTTTCCAGCTCTCTTTGTAGGTAGATGTGGTCATTTGATGACATTCTAGCCAATAGATAAAATGAAATGTGATTTTTGGGAAGTGTCCTTAAAGATAGAGGCATCTAAAAGAGGCTCTTCTTTTACCCTTTGTCCTCCCTGTTGACTGTGATGGCTAAAGCCTGAGTAGCCCTCTTGGACCATGAGGCAGGAGCCGCTTATTAAGCATGGCTGAGTGATACTAGAAGGACCCTGGGTTAGAAGGAACTACCCTGTACTTCAAAGGGAGTTTGTGTACAAAAGAGAGAAATAAGCTTCTAAATGGTTTAAGTCACTGTAATGATTTTTCTCATGCATATTTTGCATCTTTATTGAGATGTAAGTGACAAATAAAACTGTGAGATATTTAAAGTGTATGACCTGATGGTTTGATATATGCATACATTGTGAAAGAGTTCCCTTCCTGAGTTAATTAACACACCCATCGTCTCATGTATTTACCGTTGTGTGTGTGTGAACTGTGATGTACATTTAAAATTGAAGGACTGACTTGGTAAGGTTAACTTCTGTGGATCAATGTCATCTGCATAATTGGACTAATAATACCTGCTCCAGCCCAATGCTAAGTGTTACTGCAAGTCTGTGTTAAGTCCAGAAACAGAGCCCAGGATTGTTGGTGGCCCAGGCTTCTGAGCTCAGTAGTTTATTTGAAGAGTCCTGGACCTTAGACAAAACTCACCTTTTCTGTTTGTAGTTGTTGTCACAAATGAAGCAAACGTAAATCAAACTATATTTATATTATAGAAGCACCTTTCTCCCAAGCCCCATTTTGAATCTACCTTCTTCATGAGACCTTCCCTACCAATGAGGTCTATACCAGGTCCCTACTCTGGGTCCCTAAAATACATCTCAGCCTTTGCTCTGAAATACAGTCTCCAAGTGTCTGTCTACTCTGTAGCTTAGATTGTAACCTCCCAGAGGGCAGGGTGTGCATCCAGAGATCCCTCATAATGATGAGCATGTGATGGACACAGAAGGAGATGCTTGTTAAAATGAATAGAAAACTTTTATTCTGAATATGAGACAGGGCAAACTTCCTCTGGATTATTCAGAAAAACAGATTTATTTGAAATGGGCTTACTTAGCTAGTACTAAATATTTGAGGCCCTTAGGCCTCAATATAAGATATAGAGTATTATTTTTCTTCTACTGAAATATCCCCTTGCAAATACAAGTCCCACAGGACTAGGAGTGTGGCTGAAACTGGACAGACCACATGCCCAATAGCTAATTTATTTATAAGCCTGGTCTCCAGGGAAAGAAGGAACTTGTCAATTTCGCTCTTTGCCTGGATCAGAAGACTGGGCCTGGCAGAGAGACACTGTTTGAGACTCACAGTTCCCTGGAATTTCTAACCTTTTCTGGACTTGGGAGGATTTGGGAGAAGAAAGGCATCATTTGAATGATGGCCATGGCGATGACAGGCCCTGCATGCCAACCAGAGGGAAAGAAAATACTTGCTGAGCAAAGTAACTGGAAAGCAGTTGCTCATATTTTAAACTAAGCTACATGGTTGAAATCCAGAATAATGCAGACTTTTGGACTGGTGACCACTTGGAAATAAGCTTTCTGGCAGGAAAGCAGCATGTGGTGTTATGGATGGAAAGGGCTATTGCACTGCCTTTTCCCTGGGCATTTGGTGCTGCCAGATACTGGGGGCCCATCTCAAGCATATTTACTTACTCCAACAGATTTCTCAATAATTCCAGCAACAGAAAGCATTTGACCAGCTTGATGGGGGTGCACGTAACCAGGTGGCAGAGTCAGGACAAACCTGTCAGGCAGCTGAGCCCAGTGGTAACATTTCCATCCTGCAGAGCCCTCGGTGGGTAAACACTTAGGTGGGCATGTGGGAATTGATGTAAGTGCGGCACGAGGCACAGTAGTACTGGACAAGCGTCACAAGTCCAGCTGGGCAAACTCCCAGGATGCCAGATTACAAGGGCTGTTTCCAGGAAGGGCTGACCCTTGCTGTTTCCACGCTCTTCCCCTGGAGCTCAATGAAGCTCAGAAGTCTCAGTTCCCATGCAGGCCCCTGAAGAAGTTCCCAAGGAGCACACAGGGAATGTCTAACCCTATGACATTGATGATGGGACATCATAGTCATCACAGAATTAGACTCTGAAAATCTGGGCTTGAATCTCAAATATCATTTACAAGCCAAACGAGGTCAGGCAAGTCTCAATCTCATGGAGTATCCATTTGCTTCCTGTGAAGTTGAATCTATCTACTACTTGCCAGATGGCGGTTTTTCTAACTTAGCCATTCTAAGGACTTTATATACTCCATCTTTAAAAAAAATTCTGACAGCAACTCATGAAGTGGATGGTATTTTTATTCCCATTTTACAGAGGGGAAAACTGGATTCCAGACAAGTAAAGTGACTTGTGCAAGGTTATACCACTAGGTGGCAGACCCAGGATTTGAACTCATCTTGTCTAGCTCCAGAGAGCTTGTCTGATCACTGCACTGTTTCTCAGCAGAGGAAGCCAGGCAGTTCTCTTAGAGGTGTTCTTTTTTTTTTTTAACATTTTTTAAAATTGTTGTTGGTCAAATACAGTTTTCTGCCTTTTCCCCTCACCCCTCCCCACCACCCCAGGCCTCCCTGATACATAGAAGCCCTGGACCGGACGGTTTCCCAGGAGAATTCTACAAAGCATTTAAGGAAGAGCTAACCCCTATCCATCAGAGAGTATTCCAAAAAATCCAAGAAGATGGAAGACTCCCAAACTCTTAGAGGTGTTCTTTATTTTTGTTCGGAACACCTCAAGAACTTTGTTAGTGTTTCGGCATCTAGTCTGGGCTTTTTAATCTCAGGATACTAGGAGAGTTAACTCCTTTCAAGCAGCAAGTGAGTGGTGCATTTAGGTTTGCTCTTTGGAAGAATGACTGGCTACAAGGTGGAGGCTGCATGGGCTGGGCAAAGGGAGTGGGCAAAACTGAACACAGGAACTGGGTGGGAAGCTTGTCCACACAATCCAGGAGGCAAGTCGTCGGGGAGCAGAGCTAACCTTTGTCGGGACTTTGTAGGCCCAGACAAGGAAGTTAAGTGCTGGTGATGCTTCTAGGGTTGGAGAAAATAATTTCTCCTCATGAAGTGGATGGTCCCTGCCAACAGGGGTAAATTCTAAGGGTTGTGCTCCACACAAGAAGGGAAACCATGGCTCTCCTGGGTGAATGCAGTGGAACACCTTGCTCTGGTTTGGGGCTGGTGCGACACCGTGGCTATTCCCAAGAGAGTCCTCTCAGGACCACCCTGGTCAAAGCCTTCCAACATCCAAGTGGACCCTTTGCTGCACTGTCCTATCCAAGTGGGTCGGGCACCCAGGAGAGATCTCCCCTTGCTCCTCTGACCCATCTCTGAGATCTTTGCACCCACAGATACCTTCTCCCTAACCAGGAGATGAGGGCCCCTTTGACCCCCTCTCCCAGGGCTCCTAGGCCATAGAGAGGTTGCCCCTTGATCCTCCAGGTCAAGGTAAGGATCCAGACAGAACGCCTGGGTTCCCATCCCAGATCCACCAGTGGGCCACTACCCCACACCCACAGTCACTCTCCCAGGGGACCGATACCCAGCGGTGCTTCACCTTGTCTCTTCAACACTTCTCCTGGGGCAACTGCTATAGGACTTGGGTGCCATCCCCCGGAATCTTCTTTAAAAGAAGAGAATGTGTCCACTCCCTACTCTCAAGGCCAGTAACAGCCTGCCCAGTAGGGGTTATCCGGTGACTTCCCA
The DNA here is from genome assembly GCA_007922815.1 of Macrotus californicus. Lineage (NCBI taxonomy): Eukaryota > Metazoa > Chordata > Mammalia > Chiroptera > Phyllostomidae > Macrotus > Macrotus californicus. Next base: position 8,671 of record VMDR010000318.1, read on the forward strand.
GTTCTTGGTGTTGAAATAGCTGGTAAGCAGATTTCTCAGCTACTGTGAGCCCCGGTACCTTCATCAGAAAAATGGGTCTAGGAGTATATTCCCTGTCTATTGGGCTGTTGTGACAACTCAAATACTCCTGCTGAAACTTGTACATGCTTAAGGCATTGTTATTAGCTGGGTGGGCATGCTGGTAGGTGAAGGCTGCTGCAGCTCTCAGGCTTCTTTGGCAGAAAGGTGGACAGAAAGTTCCTCTTGATCCCCGTCTCCCCGAGCCCACTTGGCTGAGCAACCGGGTGTCTCCTCTGTAGGGTTGACCGCGAGCCGCCCCCCTTTTCTCTCTCCCATTGGCTTTCACCTGCCAGAGGGGCGGCTGCTACGGGCTTCTCGACCCGTCAATCAGGACGGGCTCCGCCCCGCCCCTCGCAGGGGTTTATAACGGGAATTCCCATGGCCCAGGCTCTGGCATCCAACCTGCTGCAGCCAGGACCTGGCCCAGCTGAGTGACTGCCGACCGCGCGCAGAGCACACGCTCGCACTCCGGCTCCTTCCTTTGCGGTTCATGAGCGCGCGCTCTGCCCGCAGCCTCCGCGATCCCGCGCTGCACCTCCGCTGCCAGGGGCCCCGAGGGAAGGAAGACAGCAAGGCAGGGGCGGCGGTGTGCCCGGCTGAGCCCACGACCCCGGCCCGCAGCCTGCTGGCACCATGCTGCCCACGCACTGCGCTCGCCTGCTCACACCCCACTTGCTGCTCGTGTTGGTGCAGCTGTCTCTGGCTGGCGGCCACCGCACCACGGGCCCCCGGGTAAGTGCGTCCCCAGCCGCGCGCCCACCTGCGGAGGGAGACGAAGGTCACTCACCCTCACTCATTCTCAGGGAGGGGGTGGGGGGAAGGGGAAAGGGTAAGGGAGGTGTCAGCCCTTGTTCCCCCTCCTACCCCGCCAACCTCCCCAACACACACATATTACCCAGTCTCCCGCGGGCTTCTTGGTGAAGTTGCTGAAATAAAAATTTCTCCCATTGTCTGTCCCCCACCCCCAATCCTTTCTTGCAGCACCGACTCTGCTTTGCCCCCAAACCCCTGAACTGTCACTGGTGGGTTTTCTTTCTCAATCTCTTCTCCCAAGGCATGTTTCTCCGAGACCCTTAGAAGTGCCTCCTGCGTCCCAGAGACTCACTCTCCGCTCAAGTAGAGCTGCCCTGTGGTCTCACACTGCACCCACTCCCGAGCGCTGGCGTTCTTGGCAGGCGGTGGGGGCCGCTCTGCCTCCAGAGTTTTAAGTTACCCGAGAGAGCCACACAAGGACCTTGTGTTGTTGTTGTTTTAAAAAGCGATCGCTGCTCGTAAAACCCACAGCAGATAATTTTAATGCTCCCTCCTGCTGGGCACAGCCCTGGAGAAGGCTAGAGGTGGGGAGCTGTGGAGAGGTGGTGGAAAGGAGCCACACAGAGTGCAAGGGTCTCTTCTCCTGGTTTCTGGGCTGGGAGCTTTGGCTACTTGTTGAACCTTGGTCTGATTGGAGTTCCTAAAAGATATGAAATGTGCCAATTCTGTGCACAGGACAGGCAGTCCGTGGCATTGTAAACTCTCCTGGAACCGACAGCGTTGTGTTCATTTCTGGTCTAGATTATTGCCTCCCCTCCATTGGTCTAATGAAGATTTCCACTGCCTTAAAAAATGTACTATTGAACCACCTCCTTGTTCACTTAATCAGACCATCTCTGACCAAGAATTAGCTTATGTCAGGGCAGTCGCCTCTCAGTGTGGCTGCTTGCCTCAACCGGCATCCTGGGAGTCCATGCAATAGTTAGGGTCTTTAGAAAAACAAGGTTGGCTCCTTAACCAAAGTGTGCTTTCCTGGGTACCCTTGGGCCTACCCTCACTCCCACCTGTTCAGATTGCAGGTTCTTTATTCATAGCTCTTATGAGCATCGTCTTTATAGTCTTTATAGCTGTCGTGTGGGGAGCTAAAGCCTTGCAAAGTTCGACGAGCTTTAATGACTACCCAGATGCTGGCTGATTACATCCGAGCCCGGCTATCACTGTGAGATCAGATTTGCAGCCACTTAGGAAAGAAAAGTGTTTGTCCCCGTGTTGGGCCGGCCCTTGCTTTTATGACCAGATGTGCAACAGCAGCAGTTAAAGTGCCGCAGATTAGATCCAGGGCGTGTCATAAATCCTCGACAGCAGGCATTCCCAAAGCTGGGGCAAGTAAGGGCTCCGGGAGTGACTTTTATGGATGCAGTTGAGGATGCCTTTTAAATGAAGCTGCTTGGTTTGATATTAGGACTCGCAGCTCTTAAACTCTGAGGTCAGGAGAGCCACGGCGTTCCCTCCAATAATTAGGAACAGTCAAGACAGAGATGCAGACCAGAGCACCCCGACTGAAATCTGGATGCCCGCCCACACGAGAGGCCTGGAGACAAATGGTGGGGGGCTCGTTTGCTGCTGGGCATGTCTAGCCTCTCAAGCCATATGGCTCTCCTTCCCTGGCTCCTGAAATTGGAGGAAGCAACTTCTTGGGGAAAACTAGGGGCTTCAGGGGAAAATAGGGGCATTGGTTAGATTTCCCTCCAGTTTCTTTAGTTTTTAATTTGATAGAAGTGATAGAACATAAATAGGGACTGTAAATAGGCTTGTGTGTGTCCCGGCTTTATTCCCACCTCACATGCACACACATGTGTGTGTATGTGTTTAGAAAGTATCCAGGGGAAGCTGCTGTCTTGAGCATATGGCTACCTGAGTGCATTTATAGGCAACAATAAGGCTACCATTTATGAACACTCGAGCTAGATATCGATATTTCCAGGATTGCTTATGCTTATGAGGACATTTTGCAAGTGAAACCCAGGGTGGCTAAATGGCTTGCTTGAAACACTCGTGGTGCATAGGTCACTCTGGGAGCCAAATCACAGTTTACATGGATTTACAGGTTGTGTGTTTGCCATATCACTGGGCAGCTGCAAGGAGTGTTTGTTGAAGTAGGGATGCTGTTGCTTTAAAGGAAGAGATAGTTCAATGAGAAAATACTGAACCCAGATGCATCAGGCGAGTCTGTAAGAAAGCGTTAATAATAATATTTTTGGATGTCTGTATTGCTAAAGGGTGATGTCTTTGAGTTTCCACATATTCCAAAAGACTACAGTTCTCTTATGTGGCTTCTTGGTGGCCTCTGGAGTGTGGCAGTGTCATAGGAAGAGCAGAAACATCTGGCTTATTGCAGTATTCCCTTGGGCATCCCTGGGTCTCTTCTGTTAATCTTTTGAGTGACAGAGGCTTAAGGATTGGCATCTTTTCCAGCTGGCTTTCTAGGAAACCGAGAGCATGCCCTTTCGGTTTAACTTTATCTGGCTCACTAATTGAGCTCCCCTGAGGCCTAGACCCCAATCCTTGCCCCCTTATTTGCTTCCTGCCTTCATAAAATTCCTGACATTTGTTTGACTCTGGAAACCAGCAGTGATCAAGTATCAGATTGGAGGCTATTATGTAGGAAGCACCTGAGTTTTTGGTCTCTCAGCTCTGAACAGCATGACTACCTGGGACATGGGCAGGATCCTTTTAATTACCAAGGAGGCAGCCATTTCTTTAATCCTGTACAATTTACTGAAAAGGTTTCGGGGGGAGAATGGGTTGGGGGAGGGCCTCTCCTGGGCCAATGGAGTCTGACTGATGGTCAGGCCAAGCCTGTCTTTGTCTAATTCTCTGTCTGCCCTTGAAAGCCTGGAGCTGGATGAGAGCAGGAACTGTGCCCATCCTGTCTGTGTATCCCCAGAGCTCAGCACAAGGGATTGACTTTATAGGTGTTGGTGGAATGAACAAATATACACCAATCATGCGTTTACAGTGATGCATGGGTACCACTTTCTAGGTGTTTTAGCAGGACTGGAGGCAGGAAATAGATTTAAGAAATTTGAGATATAGGGGAAAATGGGAAGGTCCAGAAGTTTGTGTTTTAGGTCTATTCTTTATTTGTCTTCTCTCTTGTTGCTTATTTGGTTCATCCTGCAAAATTCAGCTCCAGCTTCCCTCTCTAGGAGCTTTCCTATTGGTTAGAATTAGTCACGCTCACCTTCTACCAACTTCTGTATCTGGTGCACTTGTGTTCTAACTTTTGCTAATCCTTCTACAGTGAGCATCTTGAAATCGGGCCAGCATCTGCATCTTTTTACACTAACTGGCCCCTTTGGCACTTCATGCATGATCCTGTCTTGTTAAATGAACAAGCTCGAAAACCCTTGAGGGCAGAATAGAGATCTTATTGGTCACACTGCAAAGCATTCTGTAAATATTTATTGCAATGAATTGGACTGTACAGTGATTTCCAAGCTGGACCCTCTGCTCTCATTTGAACCTGAAATTGGTTACTTACAAGTGATTTCTCGTTTTAAGGCTTTTGTTCTTTGTTTAAAAATAAGTGTGTGTGGTGGTTATGGGAGGTTTGGGGGAGGAGAGCAAGCAAACTTGGATGGGAAACAGACTTAACTCCACCCTAAACCTTTTTTTTTTTACCTTACATTCACCAAATGTGACGCAGTTCGTAGACTGTTCCCTTCCACTGGACTAGTCTGCCTTATGTCGGGACCAGGGAGGGTCCTTGTGTCTGCACAGATGTCCCTCTTGTTATCTGTGTGCCTGAAAACAAGCCTTCTTTTCCACATGGGGCTTTATCTGAGATGCTACTCAGGTGTTAGGTCAAGAACTTGGCTTAAACATTTTGATAGAGCTGACATGTGAACTTTAAAGAAACAAAATTGAGGAGGACAGAAGGAAGAAGCAATTGACTTAGAAACTCTGGGAAATGCGATTGAATGGAAAGCACTTTGGTATTGTTTCATTGTCTCCAAAAACTGAACATGCACGTTTCTATGGCCCAGTGATTCTACTCCTAGGTATATATGCCCAAGAGAAACTCATGTCCCGAAGGAGACATGCGCAACTACATCCATAATACCCTGAGCCTGGAGGGAGTCCAAATGCCCATCAGTTGGAGGACAGATGAACAAACTGTGAGGTACTCCACAGTGGAGAATTAAGCTAGTCACAAGTGAGCAACAGTGCCATGCAAAACTATGGACGAATCTTGGCAATATGACATTAACTAAAAGGACTGCACCGAAAGACGCAGCATAGCAGCTTTTACAAACAGCTCAAATTAAAGAAAAAGAAGCTTAGGAATGCATGTAGCTGCAATAAAACCATATCAAAAGAAAAGCAAAGTAGTGATGGACACAGGATTCAGGGGCAAGTTAGGGGGCGGCAGGGGGACTGACTGGGGTATGTGACCAGTTGGTGAAGTCAGTACTTCACCTCTTTTTATGGGGGGAGAATGAGTTTGAAGGCATTTGTCCATGAGTAGAGATCCAATAGCCGATTAAATAAAAATAAAAGTGTGTCCTGTGTGTACCATTGTTGAATGTGCCATGAATCAAAAATTATGATGAATATTTTTGCACTTGAGGTCAAACAAAAATTCCCTAAGTAGGGATTCCTTTCCTGCCTCCTGCTCCCTCCAGCCCTTTCCAGATGTGCACGTGGCCCTACCTAAAGTACCACCTCGGGGAATCATTATTGGCTCTGCTTCAATTCTTGGCCAGTTAGACCCAGAGCAGGCCCAGGCCCTGGCACAACAAATATCTGCACCAGCTGGCCAAAAGGGCTCATGTAAAGCTGAGTTGGTGGCGGACCACCTTCCCTCTCCCTTGCTCAGGGGAATCAGCCCTGGACATCTGAGCGCCCAGCCCTGCAGAGTAGAAAAGTTCACTAGCTGAGGCCTGGGTCAGAAGCCTTATTTGCTAGTGGGGGTGGGGGAGGCGTATTTCTGGTTTGATGCCTGTCTTCATTTCGACCTCCTCCTCACCCCCCTTTGCCGAGGCTGGGGGAGGGGCACGGCCCTGCTTAGCAGGTACAGGGCACCCTTTCTCTCCCGACCACATAGAGATCTATTGTTTAAGCAGCCAAGTTCCTGGCATTGCTGTTGGTGGTGGGGGATGTCCATGTGGAGGGCCCCCTCCTTCAGCGTTTGTCACTGCAGAGCTGTTCGGGAGAGGACAAGGGTTGAGTTGCGGATGAGAAATCGATCGGACCTGCTTGTGAGGCCTGCCAAACAGGGTTAGCATTGTATATACATGCTCTGCACGAATCCCGAGTTACCTGGGGGTAAGAGGATTGGATCTCCACGAACATTTCCAACAGCCCCATGAAGACCCCAGAGCAACAATGGTCATTATTGCAATTAAATGGGTTTCCCTTTTTGCCACTGACATCATTCAACTGAATGGCTAGATCACAATTAATCTTACCTTTGGCAGACAGCTAAACCTGATAGGTAAGGTGCTCTGTGTACTTCCCGGATGTTCCCTGGGTGGGTTTCAGCCTCCTTTTATTGGAGCCAGTATGGGGCAGCCTCTACAAAGCAGAAAAGGCTACTCCTGAGAGCTGGCATCTCAGCCCCTCCCACCACCAGGAAGGACCAGGAATGAATGAAGTTCCATGAGATAACGTGTCAGGGGCTTTGAAACCTGACAAATACTCTACAAACGTGAGTGACATGCCCTCCCTCCTGAAAACTGTTTTATACTCCAGTATATGATAACTATAACTACGTATCTATGATAACTATAACTACGTATCTATGAGCGAAATGGTTTTTTAAAAAAAGGATTGACAGAGGAGAAAGACTAGACCCACTTCTCAGAATTTTTTTTTCAAATAGATAAATATCTCTAGAACACTTCTGGGAGTTCTAAATATTTTTTTGTGTGTGGATGTTTACTGTGCATCTATTGAAAAACTTCTGCAAAGCCCCTGGGGAGAGGACACAAAAGTATATAGTAAGTAAGAGGGAGAGGTAGAGAGTGTTTTGAAAGGACGTGAATCACTCCTTCAGGTACCCAATGCCACTGAATAGACCTTTTGGCCAGGATGGAAATATTAGACACGTGTGGCTAATATTAGATATTAGACAATGTCCAATATGTGTAGCTATTGGAGTTTTAAATAAAGTTAGTACAACTGAGGAACAGAAGTTTTAATTTAATTTGATTTTAATTAATTTAAAATTAAATGTTAATAGCCACTCGTGGTACGAGGTGATCTCTTTGGACAGGATTGGTGTCTGACCAGTGTGCCCGGGGTTTACTCCCCACTGGATATCCCCATGTACCCTGACTTCGGTGGCATGGACCATGTTGTATTTCCTGACCTCTCTTCCCTTCCCATCTCTGTCAAAGGTCTGCCCCTCATTTGAGAGGCTCAAATGGCTCCACACAGCCCTCACTGCAGGCAGAGTTCATCCTCCTGTGCTGCTTACTCCTAGAGCCGTGAGCGTCCCCGTCTGCCCTGTAATCCAGCCGACCAGAGGGAGGAGGGAGGGTATTGGGGCAGCCTCAGTGTAGGCTTTGGAAGTACACAGACCCAAGGCGAGTCTGGCTTTGCCACTGTGAACATGTAGTAATTTAACCTTTTTTGGTCCTTGGCTCCCTGATTTATCCAATGAAGGTCATAGCGTTTATGTGCCAGAGGGTGGGAAGAATGAGGTGGGATGTCTTGGCTTCCTATTCCTATTCCTGTTGTAACAAATACCACAAATTTAGTGACTTAAACAACACACATTAAAGGAGAGTTTTCAATGAACAAGCCTCAATGGGTTAAAGAATCAGTAGAGCTGAGTTCCTTTCCAGAAGCTCTAGGGAGGAATCTGTTTTCTTACCTTTTACAGTTTCTAGAAACTGCCTGCGTTCCTGGGCTCATAGCCTCTTTTCACCTTCAAAGCCAGCAGTAGCCGGTCCAGTCTTTTTCGTGCTGTATCACGGTCCTGATTCTTCTGCTTCTCTTGTCCCCATTTAAGGCCCTGTGTGATTGGGCCTACTGTATGAGTCCAGACTGGTCTCCTTGTTTGAATCTGATTAGCAACCGTAATTCCACCAGCAACCTTAATTCCTCCTTGCCAGGTAACATGGCAGTAGTAGGATTAGGACCTGGGCATCCCTGGAGGGCCATTATTCTGCGCCCCCACCCACTCATTAAAGGTCTTATACAGTGCCTGGCTCTTAGGAGGTGCTTGATAAACAGGGGTCATTGTTATGACCTGTATCTATTAGTTTCTTTCCTTTTAGAGTGGGAGTCTCTTCATGGTGGAGTTGTTTAATTTCCTTTATAGACTCCATCCTGCCCAAGAACAGGTGCTTAGTAAATGTTTATTGAATAATAGAATTTTCAATAAATGCAGATTGTTTCTTTTCTTGTAAAGAAATATTGAACAGTAAAAAGAAGTAAAATGCAAACCAGAACATATGATCCCCTTTGTGCAAAAAAAAGAAAAAGAAAAAGTTGGTTGTGGCGTAGAAAAATCGGGTGGATGACATGCCATGCTGTCAATGTTGGTTATCACGGGGATGTTCCATTTCCATCAGACGTGTCTTAGTGATTCTTAAAATATTTTTGTTTGCAATGAACATCATTTAATCTTAGAGGAAAGTAACAAAGGTTAAAACATGCATGATTTTTTTAAAAAGCTCTAAACCTGTCTCAATCCAGCCTGATCCCCAAGTCACCCTTGGATTCCATCTCCATCTGGTACAGGTGGCCTGTGTTCATGTTGGGCCGCTGTTTAGGGTTAGCAACTGTTGGTTCCAGGCCTCCTACTCATTTTCTGTGTACTTTGAACTCAATCTGCTTTAAAGGGGAGTTTTCAATTTACCTCAGCAGGACATACCTGTAAAAAAATGCAGTTATTGCTGCTGATGGGGATTTAAATTAGTATGATCACTTGGTAGAATTATAGTTGAAATTGCACACACTCTCGGACCTTGAAATTCCACTCCAGTATACATGCTAGAGAAACACACTTAAATATAGACCAAGAGGCATGTTTACAGACCTTGACAGCAGCATTTTTGGCAGTAGTAAAAAATTGGAAACCAGCTAAGTGCCCATCAGCAGGAGATTAGAAATACAAATTATGGTATGTCCAAACAATGGACTACCACTCAGCACTGAAAATAACTAATCTAAGGCTCTACTTATTATGAATCAATTTCATAATGAAAATATGGAATGTAAACAGACAAATTGTAGGAGAAAATATACATTATACTGTTATTTGTATAAAGATTGAAAGCATGCAAGAACTATATGTTGTTTAAGGGTACATATAAATGGAAAAAATTTGTGAGAAAATTAAGGCAATGATAACTCTGAAGCTCAGAGTTATGTGGGCAGGTGGGAGAGAAACATGTTAGTTGGTAATGTTTTATGTTTTTAAAGTGGGAGGTGAGTACATGGATTTGAAAATTCCTTTTTGTATGTATTGTATAATATATCATAAAGTTTTCCATAAAGAATAAAAATGCATTTGGATGGATTGCAACAAGGTTTTAAAAGCAAATAATAAAAGTGATGCTTTTGTAAGGGGCACTCTGCTCCATGCTGCTCATTACGATTTTCCTTTTCCCTGAAGAATCTGCTTGTCACGTTCAGTCATACTTGTGACCTTCGCTGCAAGTGCTAGCTACCACCCTCCTGCCATTCTGGGGCCCTGAGGCCAGACTCCCCTGATCAGCTCAAGGCCAGGTGTGGCTCAAGTCCAGGTGCAGCTCAGGGCCAGGTCCAGCCCAGGGCCAGATGCGGGTGAGATTGCCTTCCCCGCCTCTGCTTTTGGTACCTGTGCTTCCCCCTGCTACCCTGGCTTCTTTCTGCTCTTCTCACTGCACTTGCTCTCCCTGGAGGATGAGGGATGAGGACGACGACTTTCTCAAATTCATTGGCCATCAGTCAGGCTTGTCAGAATTGGCGAATAAAAATCCTAACATAGGCTTGCCTCAGTGATAAATTGAGTAAATTTGAATGTCACCGAATAATGTGCATTTTGAATGATCTAATGTAAAACAGTGTAAATTGCATGAATTTGAATTTAGATAAGCAAGAAATAATGTTTTGGTATAAGTATGGCCCAAATAAGAAATTATTTGTTACTAGCTGAAATCATTTGTTATTTATGCGAAATGTAAACTTAGTTGAGTATCCTGTATATCTGGCAATCCTACATTAGTTCTTTTTCTCTTGGGAATCATTTGGACAGATGCTAATTTTTAAAATAAGGGTGATAGTTTTGTTTTTTTTCCCTACCTTACTGCCTGACTTGGAAGAGTTTTTTTTTTCTAAATTTTTAAATTATTTTTTAATCCTCATCTGAGGATATGTTTATTGATTTTTTAGAGAGAGAGGAAGAAAGGAGAGAGAGAAAGAAACATTGATGTGAGAGAGAAACATTGATTTGTTGCCTCCCATATACACCTCGACTGGAAATCAAACCCGTAACCTTTTGGTAGATGAGATGATGCTCCAACCAACTGGACCACCTAGCCAGGGCAAATTTTTACTTTTTTTAATACTAAGGATACTAATTTGTTTTTCTGTCATGTTTGGCAAATGCCTTTCATTATGAACAGACAGTGGTTTTCATCTACTAAATTTTATACCTTTATGTAGCTAATCTATCTTTGGGGTCGGAATGAAAAAAATCTTCCTCTTCTAAGATTATAGAAATTATAATAATTTGGACTCTTTCACCTTTGAGTCCTTTCATAAAAAAAAAAACCCTTTTCTTTATCATGAGAACTTTCAAATATACACAGAAAAGGATAGAACAGTATAAGGAATCATGGAAGCCTCACCCAGTCTCAACAATAAACAGCTCCAGGCCAAACTCATTTCTTCCACCCAACCCCCTAGTTTTCCACTTAGATTATTTTGAACCAAATCCAGACATTGTATTTTATCACCTGTAAATATTTTCATATATGAAAATATATATAAATCATATATATTTTATATATATATCTAAAAGATAAAGACTCACAAAACTCTAACCACAATACCGTATCACAACTAAAGAATATTCACAGTAATTCATTCCTTCATATAAAATAATTCAATCACATTCAAATCGCCCTGATTATCTCTCAATTATGCTTTTCTGTTCATTTGAATCAAGATCCAAATAAGGTCCACATATTGTCTCATCTATATCTTAAATCTCTTTTAATCTATGAGTGTCCTTCCACCTCCTTTTTACTTTGTGATTTATTTGTTGCATAAACAGGTTGTGCTAGGGTTTTCCACACTGGATTTTGCTGATTGCATTCCTGTGGTGTCATGTGACATGTTCCTTTATAGTTCCTATAAAATGATAGATCTGGAGGCTTGATCAGATACAGATTTGATGTGTTTTTGCAAGTGTGTTTCATGGGGGTTGGTAGTACTTCCATCAGGAGGCACCTAGCATCAGTGATATTAGCACCCAGTGATGATAGCTTTGGGACCTATTCATGTGTTAGGAGCTGTCACTGATTTTTAAACAAGTAGACCGAAAAAGATGCCCAAATTTTATGTTGCATTGCCATCCTCCCGGTCTCTGGTGTTGCTATGGAGGGATACAGAGGAAGGGGATTAGGTGCCATCGTTGCATTCTCGGCCTCTGGGTGGGGAAGCTGTGTGTGACTGCAGAGCTGTGAGAGGGAAGCTCTGCCTGAGTTCTTGGTTGGTGGCCAAGGAAGGGGAGTCTCCCGGGTTCTGGGTGCCAGCAGTAAAAGCATGGGGGAGCTGGTTTTACTCTCTAGTGCTAGTCAGGAGGCCTTTAGAGTGTAATTGTAGACCAACTTTGTGTGATCTTTGGCAGGTATACATCACTTGGGAATATACATTATAGGAAACAGATAAGAAATTTTGAACTGGCTTACCCATTGGCTCAAGTAATAGCAGAAGTTACAGATACAAGGTGGGTTTCAGGACTGGTTTGATTCAGTAGTTTAATGATGCCATCAAAGCACTCAGTGAATGGATGTCTCTCCCCTCTGCCTTTTGTGGTGTCTGTGTAATCAGGAGCCTAGGTTTTCAGGGTAGCTGCAGCAGGAATTGCAGCAGGGGTTCCAAGCTTCATATCTAAACAACACTTTCTAGAAGAAGGAAGAGATAATTGGCTTCCGGTAGCCCTTTCCCCACATGCTGCAGAAAACTTTGGCTCTTAGCTTGTTAATCTAAATTGGATTAAATGCCCATTCTTCTTTTTTAAAATATACAGGCTCTGGCACAAATAATGCCCCTTTTTTATTACAAAATCTTTTATTACAAAGTCATAAGCATGTAATTCTGTAACATAACAACATCACACTCAAGCACACCATATGACATTTTAGGTGAAATGTTCAAATTAAAACTATAAATTATTACACCCACATTATCCTACCAACAACACTCAAGCAGGCGTTACTTCTGCTGGATCCTGTATATATTTTTAAGATTTTGTTTATTTTTTTTGGAGAGAGGAGAAGGGAGGGAGGAAAGAGAGGGAGAAAAACATTGATATGTGAGAGAAACATCAATCAGGTTCCTCTTGCTCACCCCAACTGGGGACCTGGCCCACAACCCAGGCATGTGCCCGGACTGAGAATAAAACTGGCGACCTTTTGGTTTGCATGCTGGTGCTCAATCCACTTAGCCACACCAGTCAGGGTCAAATGCCCATTCTTCTAGCCAACCTTTGGCCACGAGAGTGCCATGGGGTGAATGACTTAGGCCTAGATTCCGTAAACCATTCACTATGGCAGGAAAGGTGATTGGGTACCCGTTTCTGGAGCTGGGGGTCAGGTGATTCCTCTCCTTTATCCTGACCACATGGCTGGACAAGGTGGGAGAATGGAAGGGATGTTGAGGCAACAAGTCCAGTGTCCATTTTGGGATCTGTAGCTTTGGGAGACCAGGAGATGTGTGAGGAGAAGTGTGCTGGACATTGGTGGTCAGAGCCCAGAAAGGGAGATTTGTGACTGTGTGATCAGTTCCTTCATCTATTTTTTAAATTTTTTTATTATTATTTTATTACAGTTGTCCCAATTTTTCCCCCTATGCCCTCTTCCACCTATCCCATCCCCCCACTCCAACAGTCAATTCCCACACTATAGTCCATGTCCATGGGTCATTCATACATGCTCTTTAACTAGTCCTTCCCCTTTCTTTCCACCATTATCCCCCTTCCCCACCCCTCTGGTCACTTTCAGTCTGTTTCATGTTTCCATGCCTGTGGTTCAATTTTGTTCATTAGATTCCTTTTACTGGTGAGATCATATGGTATTTGTTTTTCACTTAATGCTAAGTGAAATAAGCCAGTTCCTTCATCTATTGAAGGAAGACTAACTAACTTCCACTGTGACTACCAGCATAGACATTCCAAGATCAGGAGCTGATAGGAAAATGAGAATGTAGGAAGAATTTGGACACTTACAGAGTAGAATAAATAGTCCAGTGAAGATGATTCCAGAAGAACCTCCCCGCCACCACCAAATGAGGAGAGCATGATTATATAGACCCACAGTTGGGAGAAATCTCAGAGTGCCTTCCTTTTAAACATGAGGCAAGGATCGCCCAAGTCCACATAGCCAACAAGCCATAGTTTAAAGCCAGAGCCAGAACTCAGATCTGCACCTCAATTGCTCTGTCCATGACCTTTCTACTCAGATGCCCGGGAGCTCTTGGGGAAGTTGCACAAGTCTAGCCAAGGGTAAGAAATAGCTTAAATTTTTGTAAAGGATTATCTTTCTGAGTTGCCTTTGGCTAATTAACCTATTTAAAGTGACTGGAACCAAAACAAGTAGCCAGAGATACAGTTTGAAGAAGTGGGGGTGGATCTTAACATTCAGACTCTTAATGCTCATTAATAGCAATACAACCAGTGCAGACACACACAGAGTCACATGGCAAAGGGTCTAGAACACAGGGGGCATGTATCATGCTTGGCACAATGTATTCTTGAGAGACCTTTTAAAATCAATACCCCATTTGGTGGTTGATATGGAAGCCCTTTGTATTTGTTGATGAGTGTCTGACAGTGTTCAGGGCCCTCCCTCTGTAGATGCTTTCTCCCTGCATTTCTGGCAGTGACTTCAGAAAATCTTAGAGCGAATTCATAGCTGCACTGGCCCAGGCAGTCTGAAGTCAAGGCTGAACAGAGGACCAAGTGTATCACTCCTGTATCACTTCCATCTGTCTCGTTTTCACCTTGCCTTTGAGGGTTCCGTACCCTCTCCACGTTGTGTGTTATTATGCTTTCTTCTCCCATCAAGGTAGAGACTGAGAAAAAAGACTGGGCCCACAGCCTAGACTCCATCTATTGTCAATTTCCAACTTTGTACCTTTTCTTTTCTTAAAGCTGCATCTACCATGATTATGAAATGCACCTCCTTCCTTATTGCTGAGTGATGGGAGAACTTTGATTTGCTACCATTTGACTGCATGCCTGCTTTCTTGCCCATCCAGAAGGCAGTGTATTGAGTGGCTTGGGGCCAAAGAGACCTAGGATTGAATCCAAGCTCTGCCACTTTCTAGCTTTGTATTCTCGAACAAATTAACTGAAGTCTAAGCTTCCATTCTCTCATCTGTAAGTTGAAGGTACCATTTACCTCATTGGGCCATTGTGGAACTTAAGTGAAATAATGGCAGGATGCTCAGTAAATGTTCACTCTTCATAAAAATAACAGAGGACCCCTGGCTGGTGTGGCTCAGTGGAGTGAGTGCCGGCCTGGGAACCAAAGGGTCACTGGTTTGATTTCCAGTCAAGGCACATGCCTGGGTTGCAGGCCAGGTCCCCAGTTGGGGGCATGTGAGAGGCAACCACTCATTGATGTTTCTCTCCCTCTCTTTCCCCTTCTTTCCCCTCTGTCTGAAAATTAGTAAATAAAATTTTTATTAAAAAATAGCGGATAAAATATGGGAGATTCATATGAGAACCCCAAATTGTTTTGTTTCACTTAGTCTCCCCCCATTATATGGAAGATTTCTAATCTGTGATTTTTCTTCTTTGGTGAAACTAATTTTTTGTGCAATAAATCAGATCCCTCCCATTTCCCAACCTGCAACAGGTCAGGGGGACCCCCGTAAATGGAATCAGTGGAGGAAAGATGTGCTTTGATGTGGTTTCTCCTCATGCCACATGGCTGAGCCTTCTCCAGCCACTGTATACCCTCTCCTTCCTGAAGTCTTCTTTCATTTTCTCTTTGCCTGGGATGGTAGGCTGTTTTCCAGAGTTGAGCATCTGAAGAAAGCTCAAGTAAGCCAGGTCACCTTCCCTTTTTTCTCTAAGATTGTGAGTAGTTTTGCCATTAGGAGGTAACCCAAAGGCCCTGCCAACATGTCTTCCTCAGAGCTTTTGAGTTTGGGGGGTCAGGTGGTGATTGCCTAGAATGTTCCCAGATCTGGTCCCCAGGCAGTCCCCTGGAGCTGGTGGAGCGGTGCCTGTTTTTTTGAATGCTCCTCTCACCCCATGCCAAACCTTCCCTTATCTGGGGTTAGCTCACAGCAGGGCCTGGGGCTGGGCCCACACATGGACCAAGCTGCTTTTAGGGCATTTCAGAAACAAACCCCCTTGCTATTAGCATGACTTTCTAGAGGGACATTTTCAGATAAGGTGGCTTGTGCCCACCGCATCCACTTTTTTTCCCCTTCTAAATATTTTCAATTGGTGTATTAAGACCATTGACATTTAAAGCGATTGTATTAATTATGACACACCTGACAACCAGGTGTTCCCCAGAGCTAAAGAAAGCGAGTTGTGCATCACAGTACAGATTGCTTGTCCATCTCTGCACTCTTCATGGCTGATTTGGCTCATGACCACATACCATGATGGCCTGGTCCAGCATGTGGAGTCTTTAGTCATGCCAGCCTGTAACTGTATGTCATTATTGGCCTCAACTACAGTGAGTTAGTTAGACACTAAAATTGGCCTCTTCTCTGAGGAGCTGAGAACCAGCGCTTCAGAATCTTGTTCATCCTGTGGACTTGTATTTCTCATGAATGCATTTCCTAAAGTCTAGTCTGTAGCTCACCTGAGATTCTACCGGATCCAGGAATCTGCATCTCTAAGAAGTTCTGTAGGTGATTCTCATGTACACTATAGTTTGAGACTTTTTGAGTCTGAAGTTGTAGAGGGGAGTAAAATTTCAGGCAAGGCCTGGAATCTATGACTTACACAATCTGTCACTTCAAAGATCATAAATGAATGCTAATTCCATTTGCTTTTGCCAGTAGCTGTTCACATATGTGAAGACAAGCTCCCTTGGAAGGAAAAGAGCCTCCTGATGTCTCTGGCCTCTGCTCTCCCAGATGCTATGTTCATGTTTGAGGGTGGTGGAGCATCTTGTTTTTAGGTTGGAGCCATTCCTGCCCTGACATAAAATTAAGAATCTTAGCTGGGCAGCTGCAGTTCTAAAACAGTGATGTCTAGTTCCATGGGATAGCAAGTCTTAAGGGCCACTTGCAACTGCTATTCCATGAGATGGAATTAAAATGAAGATTTCTTTTCTCAGCCCCTTGTCCAATACTCTAGTTGTGTCCGAGAAGATGGAAAGTGTTACAAAGTAAGTTAGTGCATTGGAGTCCAAGAGGTTCCAAAGAGATGGACTGGTTGGATTGCTTCAGTGACCACTTTTGCCTCCTGTACCTGGAGCTTTGGGCCTGAGCACTGTTCTATTTACTGAGGGACATTTTGATTCATTCCCTCATTCATTCATTTATTTATTTATGAGTTGGCCTTTAATAGGGCTGTGGGAGGCAAGGAGGAAATTGTGTTTGCATCTGATCCAGAAAAACCACTAAGTTAAAAGACAAAGAGCATTCTGATTCTTATTAGGGAGGGGCATCTTTGGGAGCAATGTGACAAATGTCCAAGAAAGGACATCTTTTGCCAGATGGAAGAATTGTGCAAGTGCTGTTGCCAAAGGCTTTGTCCTGTGTCTTTGTTTTTCATATTCACAACAAGTTATTCAATGGTGCACACACCACCCCACTGGGAAATTGGGACTGTCAGCTGGAGAAGTTGTATGGGGCATTGGGAGAGAGAATTCAGTGCACTCTGGTGGCTGTTTGCCCCATCATCATCTTTTTTTTTTAATCTTTTTAAATTTTTTTAAAGATTTTATTTATTCATTTCTAGAGAGAGGAGAAGAGAAGAAGAGAGAGGGAGAGAAATATCAATGTGTGGTTGCCTCTCATGTTCCCCATACTAGGGGACCTGGCCCGCAACCCAGGCACGTGCCCCGAATGGGAATCGAACCGGCGACCCTCCGGTTCACAGTCCACTCTCAATCCACTGAGCCACACCAGCCAGGGCCTGTCATCATCTTGAGAAGCCTATTATGGTAGCCATCTGTTGCTTTGGTCTGCCTAGTACCTTTTCTCTCTTTTCTGGTAATAGTCTCTACTTTCTTTTTTAAAAAAAATATTTTATTGTTATTCTGTTATAGTTGTCCCCATTTTTTTCCCTTTGCCCTCCTCTACCCAGCCCTCCTCATCGCTCTCACAGTCAATCCCCACCCTGTTGTCCATGTCTATGGGTAATTCATACATGTTCCTTGACTAGTCCCTTCCTCAGAATCTCTACTTTCTTTTGGGGAAAATTGCTCCCTCATTCCCAGTCCCCATAACTTAAGTAGACTGATTCCACCTCCCAGTTGCAGAGTAAGTGTGTGACTGGGACTTGCTCAATCAGTGTGTGCTCTCTTCTGGTCAGGGATGGTCACGTGACCCACACTGGGCCAATGAATTCAATTCTGGGAATTTTGTTGAAACTATTGGGGAAGAGAAGTTCTGGGATTGGGACATCATGAGGATGTAGGTCTGTAGTGGGTGGTGGTCACTTGGTCACTATGAATGAAAAGCTTGCCTGAGAATAAAGCCAACATAGAGAAAAACAAACTGAAAGAAGAAATTTGAGACAGGTTTCTGATAATACATTGTGAGCCTTTGGATGTAGCTATGCTCAAAGCTCCCTTGTATCTCCTATTTCAACTTCCTGTGATACGTTAAATACAGCCACAGTTTCTCTGTATCTCTTTCCATTGAGTGGTGGAGTCTATTTCCCCATCTCTTGAATATGGGCTGGCTGGTGACTTGCTTTGTTTCATAGAATGTGATGGGAGCAACACTATGAATTTTGGAGACTGGGTCTCAAGGGGCCTTGCAGCTTCTTCTGCCTTCACCCTCTTAGACCTCTGCCCAGAGGCCACTATGTAAGAAAATCAGTCTGCTGAAGGCTGAGAGGCTATGTATGGGAGAACCAAAGTGCCCCAGCCAACTGCTAGCACCATTTGCTCAGCATGTCCATGAAGCCATCTTGGGGACTGCCTTCCAGCCCAATACAGCTGCGGGAGTGAGCCCAGGTGAAACCACTCAATCAACCTACAGAATCATGAATTGTTATTTTAAGCCACTAAATTTTGGAGTGGCTTGTTATACATCAATAAATAGCTGATACACTCCTTTTTGGCTTGTCAGTTTGACTTTATTTTCTGTCATTTGCAATAGAGATTGGTTTGTAACAGTTCTGAGACACTTATGTAGTAAATTAAGTCTTACTAGAAATGTACCTTTGTGGAACTCCTGCCCACCTCTGCCATCAATGCAGTGGTATCAGCTGCCTTCTTCTAGATTGTCACCTGTTAGGTATGTATATATGAACCCACTTGTTGGTGGAACCCATTTCTTCTTCACGGTTGTGTAACCCTATCTACATGATAGTGCTGCTGTCTCCCCAAAGCATGGGTTCCTCCAGTGCATGCACCCAAGGGGAGACCACTCAACAACCCTTCTCTGTTGGTCACTTAGGCGATTTGACACTTGACGTTTCTCTGCTTCCTTGGAAGAAGTTCTGTCCAAGACAACTTCTTGAACTTGATAGTTCCTTTTAGTAGGCTCTCACACCTTTGACTTCTGGGGTCCCTGGTCTGTTTTTAAACTGGCATCAGTTATTTGAGACAAAAGTAGGGGGTAGGGGCAATAAAATAGCACAGGCCTTAGAGTTGGGCATATGGATGGTCAAAGGCTGGCTGAGGGCCTAATTTCTGAAGTCATCATCACTTGGATGATCTCAGAAATTAGATGGTGTCACAAGTCACATTGGGAAGTACAGAAAATAAATCAGACTCAATGAGGAGCAAGGAAGGACTGTTTTGGATTTGTTGAATTTGGAGCATCTCAAATCCAGGTGAAGTTTTTAGTACATACTCTAGATCAGATGTTGACTGAGGAACCACCAAAGTGTGGATGAGAGTTAAAGCCCGAAGTATGGCTCCCATTGTCCTGGGAAAATGTGTTATCAAACTCTGGAGAAAGCTGCCATTAATTTGGGCATAGGAAAAAAAGCCATGGAAGAAGACTGTAGCAGACTGCATTTTCTGAAGATGACTACAGCAATATCCTTCATCCCTCATGTTCTTCTTACGTGTGACAGTGACATTCCTTCTGGGGGTGGGCGTGGGGGTCTGTGTCTCTTTCCCATGATCTAGCAGGCTTGTGGCTCTAGTGTAGGTGATGCTGTGTGACTTCCAAGGCTAGGTAATAAAAGAAGATGCAGCTTTCACTGGTTCCTTTGGAGCTCTGAGCCATCATGTAAGAATCTGAGGTTGCCATGATTTGAAGAATTCAGGCTGCAGGGAGAAGCCAAGTGTAGGGGTCCTGACCTGCAGCTCTCACTGAGGTCACAGCTGACAACCAGTATCAACTCCCAGAAATGCCCCCTGTGGTAAATTCAGCCAATACCTTTGAGTCTTTCATGAAGCAGAGAAATGTTACCCACCACATTCTTTCTGAATTTCTGACCCATAGAATCTGCAAGCATGACAAAATTGTTGCTTTGAGTTGCTAAGTTTTACAGTGTTATGGACTGAACGTTTGTATTCCCCCCATTCATATGTTAAAATCCTAACCTACAATGTGATAGTATTAGGAGGTGAGGGCCTTTGGGAGGTGTTTAGGTCACTAGGGTGGAGCCCTCATCAATGGGATTAGTGCCCTTGTAAAAGAGACCCCAGTAAGCTTTCTCACCCCTCATGCCATGTGAGGACATAATGAGAAAATACTGTCTATGAACCAAGAAGTGAGTCCTCACCAGGCACCATATTTGTCAGCACCTTGATCTTGGACTTGCCAGCCTCTGTATCTGTGAGAAATAGATGTTTGTTGTTAAAGCCGCTCAGTCTAGGGTGTTTTTGTTATAGCAGCCTGAACTGATGATGACATGGGACAACTTACTCTACTGTGATCGATCCATAGATAACCAGAACAAGGACAGCAAGGAAGTGTCAGGAGAAGTGAGAAGCTAACTGAGCAAGAGGGAAGCCTAGGAGAGGTCCAGACAGCTAACACCTACAGGGTGTCCCATGGGCTTGGGCCACTAGGAAACCATTAGCATCTTCAGCAGGAGCACTTTCAGTGCATCACGAAGGCCGAAGTCAGATTGCCGTGAAGGAGGAAAGTGGAAACAACATGCAGGCCACTTTCTCAGTGAGCTTGGCCGTGAAACAGGGCACAGGAAGGATGAGAATTAGATAGAGATACAGGGTCAAAGAACTTTTTTTTAAGGTGATAGGAAAAGATTTGAGAGTAGAAAGTGATTAGAGATGCAGGGAGGAAGAATTTTTACTGAAGGGGGGTCTTGAAGGAAATAGGAGGTGTGTGATGAGAACAATGACACTAACGGAGCAGCCCGTGGTGAAGAGGGCAGGAGGGTTAACACGTGGTGGTGGAGAGAGTTTCTGAGGCTGGGAACCATAACTGCCTTTACTTCTGGCAGCCACTGCAGTGTTCTTCGCAGAGCAGACATTGCCTTAGAATTCAGGGATTGACAACTGCAAGAAATAGTATACTCCATTTCCATTTAATGTCTCATCCTTGAGGGATTGTGTCATTGTTTTGATAGCAAAACTTAGTTAACTTCACCATCTATTTATAGAAGGTGAAATCTACTACGAGGAATCTTAGATGTATGATTAAATTTTTCCTAAATCGTCCTTAGTGATGCTCTCTTTACTTATTTAAGTATGTAAGGACTACTTTTTCCACTAAATGGAATTTTACCTTTCTGAGACTTCTATCCATTCATCCTAGTTCTCCATAGCTTTGCAAAAGACATTCACATCCCATTTTATCTGGTAGTTCACCAATGGTAGGGAGAACAAAAATAAGGACTCAGGATTTAAGGTGACTGATATTTTTTTAGCTGTAAAGACAATGTGCCTCTAATTCAGTGACATTCAGTAAAAATGGGCAGAGGGGGACAGGGTAAGACAGAAACAGAAAAGAATAATTAAGAATGAACCTAAGTAGAAAGTAGGTAAGTTATGGCACAGATCCATGGAGCTATCAATAAAAATGGGTAAATTTACCACGGAACCAGTGGGGGAAAAGGAGGTTCAAACCTTATGTATTGTGTATTGTAGAGTCCCATTTTGTAAATGATAAATGTGCACAGCAAAAAGCGTACACATTAAGACAGTAATAGTTTCCTCTGGGCAGTGGGATTCTGGAGATTTTTATTTTCCTTGTTTAAAAGGAGCATACATTTCTTGTGTGTATAAATACAGTGAGTAAAAATGAAGCAACCACTGAATCTGCCTCTCTGTTCATTTCAAATGGCAAAAGTTGACTGACAAGATTGCACGGTCTACCTATATGCAAGAAGGTAGATTAAGGCTGTCACCTTTCCTGACGTTTTGCCCCCTTGGATGAGGCCATGTTGTACCTTCATGATGGCTGCTGCTCAGAGGGTGGCGCAACAGGACAGACTGGCCACAGAACGGGCTCTGTGTAAACGCAGAAAAGGAAAGAACACAGCTGGGCCCCTGGGAATCTATTAGCCAGGACTGCAGGGCCTGGGCCTCAGCATCCTTTCTGCCCTCCTTCTCATCTGGCCTCTGTCCTGTTTCTTGGAAAAATTTGTGTATCTTGGACGCTTCTCTAATTCTGACAGTGCCTTGGGTTCTGCGGGTGCTATGGTGGCCTTCCGGTGCCCTCTGACGTTCTTCCTGTTAGTGTTGGAGGCAGAAAGGAGAGACCATTCTGGTCTATTGTGGTAACCTCCCCAGGTAGGACTTGGGATGGGCTGGGCTTGAAACAGTGCAGGGGAGTTGTTTTTCTGTTTTCTTTCTCTTTCCTTCCCCTTTTCCCTGTTAATGCTAAGTATTTGGGGAGTGGTGGGGGAAGAGGGGAGAGAGAGAGAGATGTCTGTGTATTTACTTATTTTTTGTGAGATTTTTATTTGGGAGACATCTACTCTCCAGATTATTTATTTGAAATGTCCCTCTCCTCTTGCTTTCTGTCTACTCACATCTGCTAAGGGATGGATTGGTTTGTTCACTGTATGTTTATCTTTTTGCTCCATTAGACTGTGGGCTCTGTGGGGGCAGAAATCCTGTATTATCAACTACATCAAAAGTATGCAGAAGGCAGAGGCCTGTCTTCAATCTCTATATTACCAGCCTGGTAATTCACAGGGCCCAACAGGTATCAGGTGCTGAATAATCATATATTATGCACCAACCATCATAAACATGTGAGTTTCCTGTGTCTCTGAATCATAGTCCACATGTACTCTTAAGCAATGAAATTTTACTTTAACTAGTGTGTAAAATATTGCCCTATGATCCAAACATGTAATAAACTACATCTGATAGCAGGGATTGGCTAGTGCTCTTCCCTGTTTATGGTAAACTTCTGAGGGCAAATATATGCTTTTTGATGGACTTCACTTTTTATAGACTGATATGTTGGATGCTGACTTACTAAGCTCCCCCTGCAGGGTCTAGGCAGTGGAGAGAACTTTTTGTTCAGAGGATTGCACTGGGGAAACATGACTTCTGGTGAGGATTTATGTAAAAGTTTTTCAAAATAGTTGACTGTCGTTAATGAGTGTTCAGTCTCTTATTTTTGTGAAGAGCTGTTTTCTACTGGAAAACAATCTTGGTTTTTAGGTTATGCTGTGTAAAAATTTTCCAGAAAATGTCAGGGCATTTTCCAAGAGCACCCTAGGAGGTGGGAGTAGTTAAAATACTTAAAAAAAAATCTGTATTCTGATGGACATTGGTCATTTAATTTGTTTTTCATTGATTCTTGGGCCAATAAAGAATTCCAACTGGGTGTGAATAAGGGTTGAAGGAATGAGAGAGCAGAGGTTTATTGGTATAACCCTCCCTAGGAAGGGACCCCACTTATGACCATTAGTCAAGGAAACACAACTGGAGACCAAATTTCTTTTCTTCACTCATATATCAGTCACTCCTTTGAACCTGGTCCTCTAACTTGGAGCAGATGGCTCCTTCCTCCTGCTCTCTGGTCATTTGTCTCTGCTTTCTGTGTTACTTTTGTTTTTAAGTGGGGAGAACTCCAGACAGAGGAAATCACCTAGGGGAGAGAAAGACTTAGAAGTGATGAGCATGTTTTATGAGTCCAGTCCCATGTTAGGTGTTTTGCATAGAGTCTCATTTATTTCCATTCACTGTTTTTGCAAAGGGGACCAGTTCTTATCCCCATGTATAAATGAGCAAACTGAGGTACAGAGAATTTAAAGGAAGTAAGTGCTCAGGGCCCCTAGGAAGAGACTGGATTTGAATCCAAGTCTGTCTAGTTACAAAGTCCTTGTGTTTTCCAATACACCGTGCTGCATTTACAGCACATTAGAGCAGGGCTCAGGTTACCCAGCACAGGTGGGTGGAAAAAAATAGTTGGGAAGAAACCTTTCTGTGAAGGTTTTTACTATATTTCAAGCATCTAGGGTGGAGTTTATGATGGCCAGGCAGGAGGTTTGAAGCTGGCAACACTATTCTGGCACCTTCTTCCCACAAGACAGGCTCTGTTTATTTCATGCCAGCTAATGTGGAGGGTGCCTTAAATGATTTATGTTTGAAGGATTTTTTTTTTTCGTCGACAAAAATACCCCTATTGCAATAAGCCTTGGATACTCAATATTTAATAAGCCAGGCTTAGTAGCTCATAAGGTCAAGGGAGACAGACTGTGCTTATGCCGAGGAGGTGTCAAAGCAAATGTGCCCTGGTCGGAATCCCTCCCGAGCAGATGGAATTTCCATGGCCTGACTCGCAGGGATTAACCCTGGGTGTTCAAAGCTTTAGGGTACCATGTCCTCCGGGAGATCGTCAGGAATCACTATCAGGAAGCCTGAAACTGAGGATTTTGGTGGGAGTGGGTGTGTTGTCTGTATTATTACCAAGGAGTTTCCAAGGACTGAAACTATTATGAACTATAGATTTAAGACTGACACATTGAACTGCATCCAGACTCCATGTTACCCTGGGCAGATCCTCAAGTCCTGGGAGCTGGGCAGCTGCGAAGGCCATTCGCAGGGAGTCACCATGGAACTTGTTGCTAATGTTTATGCAGTGGCCTGTATGGAGCTGCACACAATATGGCTATTGTTCTGCATTTCAGGGGTGCCGGTTAATGGCGGGTGTTAAAATGTGTCCAGGATTTGGATGGAGAATCCCCTCTGCCTACCAGAGTATTAGATTCTGGAAGAAAGTCCAGACAGTGTCTGCAGGTAGCGGGTGGGGATGGAATCGACTGGGACAGACACGGAGACTGGGTCCAAGGTGGACACCCCAAGAAAGCCATATAGCCCACAGCTGTTTTCCTGAAGCCCACTCATTTCAACTTTTTAAAAATTCATTTTCAATTCACATAGAGTAAATGAAACACTTTTTTGGTGCACAGTTCTATGGGCTTTGGCAAATGCGCAGAGTTGTGTAGCCACCACAATAAAGATACAGCGTGGTTCTCTCGCCTCCTGAATTCTTTCGTGTTGCTCTGTTTAATCGACCCACCCTACCTGAACCCCTGACAACTGCTGATCTGTTTTTCATCCCTAGAGTTTTGCCTTTTCCAGCATGCCCTATAAATGAAATTGTATAGTCTTTTGAGTCTGTCTTCTTTCACGTGTTATAGTGCATTTGAGATTCATCCACGTTATTGCACGTATCAATAGTTTTATTGCTGTGCATATATCACTGTTTGTTCATCCATTCGCCAGCTGAAGGATATTTGGGTTGTTTCCAGTTTTTGGTGCTTATGAATAAAGCTGCTAGAAACATCCATGCGCAGGTTTCTGTGTGAACATAAATTTTCATTTCTAAGAGTGGTATTGCTGGGTCACAGGCTAAGTGTATGAGTCACTTCATGAGAAACTGCCCAGCTCTTGTCCAGAGTGGCTGTACCATTTCCTATGCCCATCACCAGTGCATGGGGGTTCTAGTTGCTCTGCATCCTCGCCAGCACTTGGTCCTCACATTTTTTACTTACTTACATTTATTTTTAGCATAGGTATGTGGCATCTCATTGTGGTTTTAAATTGCATTTCTATTGAAATAGTTTGGACATTGTTTCCAGATGAAGTTACATGTACAGTCACAATTTACGGGACTGAAGGAAGTAAATAGCACAATTATTTTTGTATGCAAAAAAACCCCATTCATCCCTCAAGTGTATGCATGGTTGACCCTTGAACAACGTGGGTTTGAACTGCGTGGGTCCACTTACACATGGATTCTTTTCAATGAATACTGTAAATGCATTTTATTTTATTTTTTACAATTCCCTTAACATTTTCTTTTCTCTAGCTTACTTTATTAAAAGAATACAGTATGTAATATATATAACATACAAATAGATGTTAATGCTATCGCTAAGGCTTTTGATCAATAGTAGTTAAGTTTTGGGGAGGTCAAAAGTTATATACAGGTTTTGACTGCATGAGAGTTGATGTCCCTAACATCCATGCCATTCATTTAAAATTGAAAAAAAATTTTTTGTATTTTTTTCCATTACCATTTAGTCCCCATGCCCTCTCCCCCCACAATAATCACGTGATTGTCCATGTGTCCTTTTTCCTTTTTGCTCAGTCCCCTCCACCCCAGGCCTCCCCTCTTGGCTGTCATCCTGCTCTCTGTCTGTGAATCTGTCTCTATGTGCTTGTTAGTTCAGTTTGTTCATTAGATTCCACATATAAGTAAAATCGTGTGGTATTTTTCTTTCTCTGACTGGTTTATTTCACTTAGCATAATGTTCTCCAGGCCCATCCATACTGTCGCAAAGGGTAAAATGTTCTTGTTTTGTACGGCCAAGTAGTATTCGATTGTGTCAATGTCCCATAGTCTCAGGGTATATCAAAATATAAAGAAACACCAAAACAAGGTAACCAAAATTTAACACAATTCAACATAATTTTGGTAACCTTGTTTTGGTGTTTCTTTATATTTTGATATACCCCGAGCCTGTAGCATTTAGGAATGGTGTCTGGCTGTGATGAACAGATATTCGCCTATAGTTTAGGCTTCATTATATTTGGGTTTATTGTCTTATGTAAAGGAATTCCAGATGCAGACTGTTTGGAGCTGGTGTGGTGGTCCCACAAAACCATCAGGGACCCAGGTTCTTCTCTCTTTTATGCCACCGTCCTTAGACTGTGGCATCCTTCCTGAAGGTCATAAGGTGGTTTCTGGAGCTCCAGCTCTAATGTCACCTTCCAGGCAGCAGATAGCAAACAGGAAGAGGCTCTTTCAGCTTTTTCTCCTGTGGGACACGTGCATTTCTTTAACTTCCTGGTTGTATGCCTGCTCAGGCTCCGGTTGGTCTTTTATCCTTCAGTGTGTATGACTGTTTTATGCAGAGGAGAGATATCCAGGCTTTCACTTGGGGCCTGTTCATTTTCAGTTTAAGCATGATTTGAACAAGGCTGTTACTTTAACTTCATTTGCAAATTGGAAGCATTAAATTAGAAAGTTGGAGGAGGGATAGCTAAAGGCTGACAATTGGAGACACTGATCACTGACAGTTTGACAAGGATTGACAAGGAAATTTCTTCGCAGATTAAAGATTAGATGATGGCCTAAGGCCATCTAGTATAGCGGTAAATACCTCTAGGTGGTTTCAGTGTCTCTGGTGTCTTGGTTGTGTAATTCCACTTCTAGGATTGGCCTGCCGGTAATAAAATAATTTCTGTACCACGTTCTACTAGACTGTATTTTCCTGAGGGGAGGAACATGGTGGATTTTCTACCTATATCCAATGTTCTATGTACATATACATGTGAGCTTTCTAGGAAGACCAAATAAACTGAAATGTAATTGGATTCTTTGGAGAACCTAAGAGTTGGGCCTGACAGATAAAATAAGGATACCTGGCCTGACTGGTGTGGTGGCTCAGTTGCTTAGGTGTTGTCCTGCAAAGCAGAAGGTCACCAATTCAATTCCTGGTCAGGGCACATGCCTAGGTTGCACGTTTGATCCCCTGTTGGAGTGTGTATAAGAGGCAACCGATCGATGTTTCTCCCTCACATTGATGTTTTTTCTTCCTCTCTTCCTCCCTCCCTTCCCCTCTCTCTAGAAATAAATAAATAAAATCTTTAAAAACTTAAGAATACCTATTTATTTTACATTTCAAATAATGATTTTTTTTTAATTAAAATGGAAGGCCAAATAAAGAGCTTCTCGGACAAAAGAAGCCTCAGAGAATATACCACCTCCAAACGAGCTCTGCAAGAGATGTTAAAGGGTCTGCTTTAAGAACAGGATGATTTTTTAAAAAGTATAAGTATGTCCCAAATAGTGCATGGAATATACTTATACTAAAAACCTATTCACTGCTTATCTGAAATTCCTGATTAACTAGGCATTTTGTATTTTTATTTGTTAAATCTGGCAACCCTAGTTGGATTGCATGTGTGTTGGAAGAAAGCCCTGATTACCTTTCAGTCTGAAGCAGCTGGTGGGATCAAATCGATTTTAATGATTCAGTCTTGGCACAAGGGTGCAAAATTTGTTGATCTACTTTGCTGTGAGTGTGGGACGTCTGATGCTGTTCTGAAGCAAGAGAAAATATGTTTTCCTTTTCAGAGCTGCTAATAAGACAATACAGTCAACACAGCAGCCCTCAGAGAAACCCTCGCCAGGACTTTATGAGACCGAGGGGTGATGTGAGGCTTATGTTCCCTTATCTCCTTGGTTCATCATGTGTCTGTTTAGCGAATTTTTTAAAAAAGCTTGTGTTCCTTTTCCTTTAATATCTACTTATGCATTTGAACCTAGAGTTATAACGGAAAAGTTCACGTTCACTACAGAGTCATGAATTAAATCCTTATGATGTGAGCACAGTAGGCATTTTCAGTCAACATATTCAGGGCTTTCTGTGAGCCACTGACTCTCAAAGTGGGGTCCCTGGGCCAGCAGCATCAGTACTGCCCGGGAAATTGTTAGAAATGTGAATTTGGGCCCCATCCCAGACCTGTCAAATCAGGACCTCTTAGTATTGGGCCCAATAATCAGTTTTGAACAATCCTAGAGGTGATTCTGATCCATGGTAAAGTTTGAGAACCACTGCCTGAAATCAGGGTGAGGCAACATTTTTTTTTCTTTTTGTAAAGAAACAGAGAGTAAATATTTTAGGTTCGGGGGCCATAAATTCTCTAGGACTCAACTCTGCCATTGTAGTGGAGAGCAGACACAAACAATACATAAAAGCGTGGGTGTGGCAGTGTTATAAAGTAAATAAGGCTTTGTATTCACAAAAACGGGCAGCTGGGCCAGATGTGTCCCTTCTGAGTGGTTTGTGACCCCTGCATAAACTAAGACTCCTTCAGAGTAGTCAGACTTGCTTGTCACTTGCCTCTTCTAGTTACTGATAGATGGCAAACGCTCCTAAAATGCTAAATAATCAGAAGTAGGCGAGGCCCAGAGCAATAAAAGAAAACAAAACAGCTGCCTGGGTTCATGCAGTAGCTGCGGTTATCACAGAAGGCTCCCTCTCAAAGGGCCCAGTGACTAGAGTGATATTTGTCCATCTGTAAGTCTTCCCGTTTCCAAATGGAATGCTTAATAATGAGACCATTTGGACTGTTCTGACCAGGAATTTGTTCCTGTTTATCTCATGTTAACGGGCAGCTCTGTTTAATTTCTCTAGTGCGTTCACTCTCCCTTTGTTCTGGAAGACTAGGTCTCACATTCTCTTCCCAACCTCTAATGGCAACCTCCCTCCTCGCTCTCAGCTGGTGGCCTTGCTTCCTTTTTCACTGAGAAAATACGGGCAATCTCTGACCCTTGTGGCTCAGGTGGTTGGGTGTCCTCCCAGAAAGGGAAAGATCGCTGGTTTGATTCCTGGTCAGGGCATGTGCCTAGGTTGCTGGTTTGGTCCCTGACTGTGGTGCTTACAAGAGGCAACCGATGGATGTTTCTCTCTTACATTGATGTTTCTTTCCCTCTCTTTCTCTCTCTCTTCCCCTCTCTCTATTAAAAAAAATACAGGCAAGAGGAGAGAAGTTCCACAGGTCATTACTACATCTACCAATTTCTGTCCCCAAATACTCTAACCTGACAATGTCACGTTACCTCCAATTGATTAAGTCTATGGTCAGTGTTCAGTCTTCAGCTTACTAGGCTTTCAGCAGCACTTAACATACTTGTTCACTGCCTCCTTTAATTTCTGGGACATCACTGCCTTGGCTTTTGTCCTACCTTCCTAGATGCTCTGCATCTGCCTCATCTCCTGGTTCCTTCTACCTCCCACCTGTAAATGTTGGAGTTCTTCAGGATTCAGCCCTTGGAACTCTTTCTTCCTTACCTATTCCTTTGCTGATCTCATCTAACTTTGTGTTTTAAAAAAGCATCTATATAGAGAATTGCCTCACATCTATATTTCTAGCCTGGATATATCATGTCAAACACCCGACTGCCTATTTAACATCCCTACATGGTTATCCCATAGATATCTGAAACTAAAATGACCAAAACCAAGCTCTAGATTTTTGTTCCACCAACCTACCAAATCCGTTTACCCTGTAGCTTCCCCCGAACTTAATCAGTGACGACACCATCTTTACAGTTGTAACAAAACCTTTAGAGTCACTCTTGGCCTTTCTCTCATGTTTGTGTGATGGCTCTCAATGGTGTTTGATTAATCTGTGTTTATCTAATTTTTACCTTGTTTTTGTCGTCCTTTGGTAAAGTGTCGAGAAAGTCCCGATTTCCTTCGCAATAGCAGAATACGCTTGAGTTAAACTGACCCAGAAGTTTGAAGAAAGGATAGTAAGATGTTTTTATTTCAAAGTTGAATTACTAGCAGTATTTAACAACTGCTTTCTCTCCTTCCTTCTCTGTCTGTCTGTCTGTCACACACACACATACATACCAGTCTAGAAAGAAATATCCAGATTTATAGTAAGGTCTCAAACTGTCAATAATGGGCTGTTACTACGATGTGATAAGTTACACATCCATGGGTTTTTAATTGACCAAAACACTTTAATGGGACTACTTGCTGAGTGTATGTGCCCGAGCCTTTGACTGTAGTGTACATGTGCTATTATGGTGAACTTTACTTGCTTGTAGAATTTCACATGAACAGACATGTGCAGCCTCAATTAAAAAAAAAAAAAACAAAGCAAAACACATAGAGCTTCTTAATCAATGAATGACATATTTAGAAAACACATGGAGATATGGCCTGGGAGAGGTTCTGTTACCGAGTGTTGTGCAAAAACCTTGGGACTACAAGACAACATGTTGGCAA
Source organism: Macrotus californicus (assembly GCA_007922815.1). Classification (NCBI taxonomy): domain Eukaryota; kingdom Metazoa; phylum Chordata; class Mammalia; order Chiroptera; family Phyllostomidae; genus Macrotus; species Macrotus californicus. Next base: position 39,050 of record VMDR010000318.1, read on the forward strand.
TGTTCAGTGACTTAAAATTTGGACAGTAATACGTCACTTGTTCATTTTAAAAATGCTTTTAAAAACAGTTGAACTGTTCTGACATTCTTTTTCTTAACCCTCTTTTAAAAGATGGCAAGCATGGTTTGTTTGGGTTCTATTATGAATAAAATCTACTGAGCAGTAGGCCTCAGGCCAGGGAAGCTGGGTGCCTTTTCCAAAGGGCCATTGGGATGATTCCAAAGATAACCTCTAAGCACACAGTAGACACTCCATGAATGAATGTTAGATGTTAAATGAACCAGCAGAAGTCAGAAGGGGAGGCAACATGCAGTGTCCTCTTTAAACAGAATCTTGCTTCACCTTTCTTCCTGCCTGTATGATGTGGTTTTGACCATGAACCATAGAGTCAGACTGGCTGGATTCCATGTGTGGATCCATCAATAACCAGCTGGTGACCTCAACCAAGTAACAGAACTTCCTGTGCCTTAGTTTTATCTTTCAAATCTGTGAAAAGTACCTATCTGACAGAACTTTTTAGAGGGTTAAGTGAATTAACATGTTAAATACTTAGAACAGTGCTTGGAAATAAAAAAAATTGCATTGTAATTACTATTATTATTCTAAGAGGTGACACTTCTCAGAGCATTGCAACAAAGACCACAGGATATTGAACTGCAAACAAAGCTGCTCTGTCCCTTCTGAATTGTAGCATCTTGAGGGGCTTGGTAATTCTCAGGACATCAAACACATCCAGACAAGCGATATAGAAATAAGGACATGTCTTCTTTCTGTTGATGTGTGTCTCGGGGCTGGTGATCTGGGGCATCTCTGATTCCCATTTCTCTGCAGTTTAAGCCATCTGGTTTGGTGGTGGTTTTTTTTGCTGCCGCCTCTTGGGCACACACACTTGGGGGTGGGCTGGAGAAGTGCTGATTTAGGGTTATTTTTTTTGTAGAAGGGGGTGGAATCTTCTTTTTCATGGGGCTGGATTCCCATGGGGAACCCCTGTTTCTGCCTTGTGCAGCCGGGTCAGGCCTGTGGTAAGAGCTGGACAAAGCAACCCCATCCTATTCTGGGACAGAGAAGATGCTGAGAAACCCAGGTGTGCCCTATGGGGGTGAAGGATAGTAGCCAGCCTCCTGGTGCAGCCCTCCCAGTCCCTGCCCCCAGTTCAAACTCAACCTCCTGAGCCTTCTATCCCCCTCATCTAGCTTGTGTTCCAGCCAATGAAGATATTACTCTGCTTCCCACAGGTACCCTAAACCTTTTTTGCCTTTTGTACTTTAAAAAATGGTAATGATTATTATTTTAACTGCAACAATTATTACTACTAATATTTACAGAGACCTAGAAGGTGCCGGGCACATGTAATATCATATCATTTCACTTGATTGTTTATGTTTTATGGACATGCAGAGCAAACTGGTGTATTAAACTTGACCTAAGCCCAAGGTCACTTGGCTTGTGAGTGTAAAGCTGGGTGCCAAGCTCTGAGCATGACTTCAAATCTCATGCTCTTAACTCATAGCTGTCCAAGCTTCCATGGGGGCCTGAGACCTGTAGGGAATCCTACTTCATTCACTCTCTGGCTTTGACAAAATCAGTGGAAACCTACCAGAGGTAGATTTTTCTTTTTCTTTTTTTTAATCCTCATCCAAGGACATCCACACTGATTTTAGAGAGAGGAGAAGCCAGGGAGGAAGAGAGAGAGAGAGACATGGATGTGATAAACATCGATTGGTTGCTTCTTACACGCACCCCGACCAGGAACAGAACCCTCAACCTAGCTATGTGTCCTGACCAGGAATTGAACCCAGAACCTTTCATCTTATGGAATGATGCTCCAACCAGTTGAGCCACACCAGCCAGGGCAGAGGTAGATTTTTCAAAAAGTGTTTTTATGCTACAATTATTTATATAAATTTGGAGGATTATCTATTATAGAATTAACATAACCATTTGGACTAATTCATCCCATTCAGACAAATCTCTCTTTCCCTCTTTTTTCTGAAGTGGGGATAAAAGGCACACATCATATCTCACCACCAAGGTGGGTGCCGCCGTGCCCCTGGTCTCCTGTGAGGTGTGGGTGAGCTCTCTCTCCCTGGTGCTGCCGAGGCTGTTGCAGTAGAATGGATTCAGATTAAGGGCTCTCATCGGAGTGAGGCCCAGAGCCTGTGGCAGGGCGTAGGTTGGCAGACAGAAGGACAGTGTCTGCCCCTGCAGCAGGGCCAGTGCCAGATAGCATGATAGCCAGGGCTCTTATATCCTGTCATGGGAAACTCTTTCCATGATTGGTTTCTTTAAGGCTTTGCTCTGATTGACTCTGTGAATGAATGAACCCTAATGTGCTCATCCTAGATATGTATAGTCAGTGCCCATGCTGGCTCTGTTCTTGCCACCCACCTGGCTGTGGGTTTGATGGGTATGCAAATTAGGCAGGTGCAGATGGGGGCCCTCGTTGGAAACAGGCAGACCCTATGTTATTAATACAGGGCTGTTACAGAAGTGGGACTTAGAGTCGTGATTCATATGCTCATTCTTTGCTACAGCTTCCTGTCATACTCAAACCAGTTGCTCCACCCTAAATGTCACTTCTCTCTCCTCCCAACACTATTCTAACATTCACCCAGCACATTCATACTGAGCTTCTGCTCTGTGCCAGGCACAGCCCCAGGTGAGGATCCAATGATGAGAGCAAAACAGACACAGCCACAGCCACCATGGAGTTGGCTTCCAGTGGAGGAGGCAGTAACATAATCACGCAACTAAAATACAGCTTCTATGTAGTGGGAGCTGCAGAGTAGACTTGCTTGACCCTGGGGCTTTGACTCTGTTTGGAAGGTTAGGGAGGGACTTTCTGAGGGTGAGATGTTCCAGATGAAGTCTGGAGGAGGAGCAGGACTCCCTCAGTGAAGAGAGAGGGGAGGTGCCCTCGGTAGAGGTCATCGCCTCTACCTAGGAAAGGTTAGGTGGAGGTGGCCTGTTGAAATTCTACCCATTCTTTAAGCCAGTTCACATTCACTGTTCAGATGAGGATCCCTGCTCTGTGCTCCTTAGCACTGGGTTTCTTAAGGTATTTGACATACTCCAGTTCCTGTGAAACACTTACCTCCTTAGGGATGAAGGCTCACCCTTGGGTGCCTAGAATGGGCCATGAACTACTCTCTCTCACACCATCTTCATGCTGCAGGGCTGGCCAGATTCTGTCTGACTGCTGCTTCCCGACTGAGTCACAGGGCTGGGAAGGCCAGGGGCAGGGAGGGGAGCAAGCTTGATTCTGCAGCCCCCAGCTGTGCAGACTTCTGCCTGGGTCATTACAGCATGGGCAAGACCTTACAAGCTGGTGGAGAGAAGGAGTGAGACTCACGTCTCACACAGTACGCCTGGATCTTCCCAGGACGCGAGGCTCACAGCCCACCCTATTCTTCATTCCTACTGACTCACTGTGAAATTCAGAGTGATGGTTTCTTCTCTGTTCTGGGCCAAGTTTCCCAGTGGAGCAGAGGAGACATTGATTCATTCAACAAACATTTGTTGTACATCCCTGATGTGTCATGTTCCGAGTCCCTGGGCTCCATCCTGTATCCTTCGGGGCTCCCAGCCTGGTGACAAGGCCAGCCCCCTTTATCCTCTCTGGACTGGTCTGAGAGAGGGGTGAATGAAATCCTGTATCTGTGCAGGGCCTTGTATTCTGGGGAGAGAGAGGGCTGACATAAACCCCAGGAGAATTTTATTAGTTTTCTGTTTCCAACCCAAGAACATTCCCAGGGGCTGGGCTGGTGCTCTAACGTGGGTGGTCTCACTGCATCCAGCTGGAGAATGAACTGATGCTTCTCATGTGTTTCCTTCCTTTTATAAAATGGCTCAGGGGGTCTTGAAGCCTTCAGTGCTTTGTGGTGGCAACCAGAAACAGCAGGATAGGCATCAAGATGGGGGAAGGGGACCGAGGGAAGGAGGCCTCTCCCCACACCAGGACCGCTGAGGTGCTCCCGGTGAATGGGCTGGCTGCGGCCATGGGATGCCCCTCCTGTGCACACTGCTTCTGTCTTCCCCAACTCCTCCCTCTCCAACCCAGAGATCTGTTGCAGAGTCAGACAGTGCCCCCAGCTCAAAGCAGTGGGCTTCACGTTCCATGAGCTCATTAAAGAGGCATCTCAGTTGTCAAGATGCAGGGACCAGGCTTTAGAGTGGGACTGCCTGGAAAAGGGCTGAGTCACCCTGGGCTAGTAACGTGATCTCTGGGGCTTTCTCGTTGGTAAGATATAGGTGCGAGCTGGGTGGATAGACTGAAAAACACACTTAATGTCCTTTGCACAGTGCCTTGCATAAAGTCGGTGAGCTCAGTAAGCAGCGGTAGATATAGTTACCTGCTTCTTTTACTCTTCTCATCATGCTTTGGAGTGTCTGTGTATCATTATATGCTCAGGCCCAGGATGTGCTGCTGCTTGAAATACTGGGATGTGGCCCAGGGGTAGCTGAACCCTTCCTGCTATAGGAACTGGCTTACCTGGGGAAAGTCATGGCTCAGGCTGACCTCCTGCTGTTGCCCTTGACCATGGATTGCTCTTCAGTGTAATGTGCTCTCTACATACTGATGCTCAAACTGTGTCCACTACTCAACATCACTGGCATCACCCAGAGACTTATCAGAAATGCAGCATCCTAGGCCCCCCTTCAAATTGACTGAGTGAGAATCTACAGGTTAACATGACCCACAGTGATTCATATGCACCTTAAAGTTCGAGAAGCCTCCTTGGCATAGTATCAGCTCATGAGGATAGATCCTTCAGTCTACTTTTGGTGTGGTAGGGGGAGGGTACATAAGGGCAAAGAAAAGGAGGGGAGTAAGCAGAGGAGATAACTGAAAACCAACAGAACTTGACCTCTGACTTTCTGCCTCGCATTGGTTATCACACTGAACTTTGTTCGCCTGGTGACTCTCTCTCTCCTAGGTGGGCTCCTGGGAAAGGTCTGGGTCATCTTTACCATCCACCCTCCATGCCAGCTTGTTGCCTGGCTCACAGAAGGACTCAGTAAATGTTTGAGTTAATACAGTGAAGCCTTCCCATGTAAACGTGAGTTTCCTCTCATTGGTTCTGAATCCCAGGCACAGAGAGGGGCTGAGGTGGTGGAAGTGCGTGGGGTGACTTGGTATAGACAGAAGGAGTGAAAGACTTGCTGGCTCTTTTTTGATCTTACTGGGTTTTCCTTCTCAGTCTCCTTGGCTGCGTCCTTCCATTTGCCTGCTCTCAGTGTGGTATAGCCCCAGATGAGGTCGAGCCCCATGGCTTCCCATTTACATCTCCCAAACCTTACCTTTGGACTCTATGACAGCTGCTTATTGGACTGCCTACTAGCTGTTTTCTTGGTTGGGCTCCCTGGTTGCAGACAGAGCCTGAGATAGGAATTCTGGTGCATGGGGTTTATTCAGGGCATGCTCTCTGGGGAAACGAAATGGATCAAGGGAAGCAGGGCGTGGTGGAGAAGAGGCTAAAAAAGGATGTGGCGCCACTCCCTTACATATGGAGTCTAAGAGAGTTAACTCATCGAACCAGAGAGTAGAACAGTAGTTACCAGTGTCTGGGGTGGGGGAATGGGGAGATGTTGGTTAAAGGGTACACACTTCTGGTTATAAGAGGAATAAGTTTTGGGGATCTAATATACAGTGTAATGATTATAGTTAATGTGTACTTGAAGTTGCTAAGAGAGTAGATCTTAGGGTCTTACTACACACTGAAGGTAACTGTGTGAGGTGATGGATATGATATTTAGCTTGATTGTAGTGGTCATCTCACAAAGTATACATGTACCAAAATATGATGTTGTACACCTTAGATACATGTAACTTTAATTTGTCAATCCCACCTCAGTGAAGCTGGAAAGCAAAAAAGATGTGGTTCTAGGTACTCTCTGGCCTTGGCCTGATCTACTGAGTGGAATGGGAAGCGTGGGTACATAACCTCCCTGGTGTACCCTGGAGGGGTGGCTGCCTTCATCAAGGCCATTCTGTGGAGAGGATACGCAGTACTTTCAGCGATTGGTGGGTGGAGGCACCAGCCTGAATAGAGGTTCTGGGAGGGGTGGCAAGACCAGCCACTTGTGATGCCCAAAAAGCATCTATAACTTAATAAACCTCAAATCGCTCTTCCCTTGCAAACTTAGTCCTTGCCAGACTTTCCTATATCAGTAAAGGACACCGCCACTCACCCGTTTCTCAAGCCAAAGATCTAGAGATCATGCTTGTTTTTTCTCCTCGAGCACCCACATCTGATTCATCAGCAAATCTTGTTGAGTCTACCCCCAAACTATATCCAATCTTCAGTGACTTATCTTTCTCCACTGACATCACCCTACTCTAAATTGCCTTGATAACCTCTATAACCTCAATGTAATGGTCTCCCTGCTTCCTCTCTTACCCTTTTTCAACAGCAGCCGGGGTAAACCTTTTTTAAAAAGAGCTATTTTTTTTTAGAGTAGTTATAGGTTTGCAGAAAATTAAAAGGAAGGTGTGGAGATTTCCCCTGTACCCCTGCCCCTACGCATGCACAGCCTTCCCCACCAGAGTGCCACCTTTGTTACTGCTGATGAACCTACGGAGTTCACCTCAGGGTTCACTCTTGGTATCACGCATTCTGTGGGCTTGGGCAAATGTATAGTAACATTTATCTATCATTATGGTATCATATAGAGTGTTTTCATTGCCCTCCAATTTCTTCGTGCTCTGTGTGCTCATTTCCCACCCCGAACCCACTGATCTTTTTACTATCTCTACAGTTTTGCCTTTTCCAGGACTTTAAATAGTTGGAATCATACCATATATAGCCTTTTCAGATTGGGTTCTTTCACTTAGCAATGTGTATTTGAGGTTTCTCCATGTCTTCTCATGACTTGGTAGCTCATTTCTGTTTAGCACTGAATAATATTCCACTGTCTGGATGTACCACAGTTTATTTATCCATTCACCTACTAAAGGACACCTTGGTTGCTTCCAAAATTTGGTAATTATAAATAAAGTTGATACAAACATCTGTGTGTAGGTTTTTTTAGTAAACATAAGTTTTCATCTCCTTTGGGCAAATACCAAGGAGTGCAGTTGCCAGATGGTATGGTAAGAGTATGTCTCGTTTTGTGAGAAACTGCCAAACCATCTTGCAGAACGGCCACACCGTTTTTGCATGCCCACCAGCAATGGGTGAGCATTTCTGTGGCCTCACATTCTTGTCCGCATTTGGTGTTGTCAATGTTGTGAGTTTTAGCTATTCTCATTGTTGCTTTAATTTGCATTTCCCTGATGACATAGGATGTGGAGCACCTTTTTATGTGCTCATTTGACATCTGCATATCTTCTTCGGTGAGATGGCTGCTAAGGTCTTTGGCTCCTTTTTAATGGGTTATTTGTTTTCTCATTAGGGGTGAATCTTAAAAAAATACATATATCAAATCACATCATTCCCTTGCGAAAATCCTTCAATGCCTTCTCCTGGTACTTAGGATGACATTCAAGCTGTCACCTTGGCCTGTGTCAAGTCCTCCGTAATCTGGCCTCTACCCCCTCACCCACCCTCTCTCACCTTCTGCATCAAGTGGGACGAGGGAAGGTCGGTAAGGTTGGCCATGACTCTCGTGTCTGTGCATCTTTCTCCTCCACTCGACTGGGAGGCTCTCGAGGGGAGAAGCCATGATTTTCCCTGGATTTTGTGTTGGCAGCTCATTCGTGACATTTAAGTTTATGCTCAAATGTCACCCCCTCATCTGTCCTTGACCACATGATCCAGTCATTTGCTGTGCCATCACCCTGTTTTGTTTTCTTCAGAACAAAAGTTACTGTCTGAAATCATTTGTCCACTTATTTGTGTGCTTGTCTGGCCCAACCCATGAAGGGGTAAAGTTCAGGAGAGCAGGGCCACGCGTCCTTTGCTCAGGGCTGCATCCCTAGCACTAAGAAAGGGCCGGGCACATAGTAGGCTCAAATATGGGTTGACTGAAAGACTGCACGCTGGGAGACATGCACAAAGGGACGTGGGGGCTGCCAGCTTTCTGGAATCTCAGGGGCCAGTTTAAGGTCAGGCAGCTCTAGCCAGAAAGTTCACTGTAGGTTAGAAGTTGTTCTTTTCCCAACTTTCTTCTTATCAAAATAAGCAGAGCAGGAAATGAGACCCAGTTTCCTGCTTATACCTCAGACCACCAGGAAAAAAAGACGAATTTGGAAAAACCTGAGCACACGCTAAAGTGGTGTCCCAGCTCTTCCCAACTGAAGACACACCTCCCTGGGGACTTGCTCAACTCCTCACCAGGGGCTCCTCTCAGGAACCCTCTGGCACTGGGACCTGTGGAGCTGGTTAATATCATAGCCTGTTAAAATATTTTCCATCTCCTGACTTTGTGTTACCAAAACCCTGACGAAGTCTGGAAGTTGCATGTCCAGGGAACAAACACAAATGAACTGTGTTCTCTTGGATGACAACTTTGAAGGACAAGAAGCAGGATTTTTCTGATGGGAGAGTCTCAGGACAGTCATGACGCTAAGCCAGTCAGGCCTTTGAATTGTGTCCTGAGGAGAAGTTTTGGAAGGAGAAGCCTCAGTACTGGGGCCCATCACCCTCTTAGAGACAGTGAGGTTGGATCTTAGTGTCTGATTCTGTGCCAGGGGTTCAGGGGCCCATGGAAGACTGAACCACCCTCCCCTGCAAGCTGCAGGCCAGGCCATGGGGCTGGGCCCACTGTCTCTCCTGGTAAATAAGAGCCCAGAAAAGGGAAAAACAGGACTTGAGGGGCCAGGCCATGGGTGCAGGAGAGATTTGGATCCCTTCTCTTATCGTGCTTCCCTCTCGTAGCCTCTGGTTTTAGAGGCTCTACAGAGGATGAAATACTGTTTTCTTCAGAAGCCAATACTTCTGACCAATCCTGTCTAACTGCTCCCAAACCAGCTTCTTCTCTTCACACTGCCTGCTCCTCCCAGGGGCACAGATGGGGACCGTGCTCGCCCTGCTCACCCTCACCGTTGTCTCCCCTTAAGCAGAATGATACATTGGCACAAAATAACCATTCTTAAATGCTGAATGGTGGGGAGTGTGTTGGAATAAGAAGACCTCATGGAAAGCTGTGTTCCAGCACTTCCTTACATGGTGACCTTCACCTCTTGGGACCTCTGTCAAGCTCTGCCCAGGATGGCTCACAGGTTGCTGTGAGAACCCAAACGTGGTTACAATGATGACAGCAATGGCTAACGTTCCCTGAGAACGCAACCTGTGCCGGAAATGATGCTACATTTTTCACATGCCCTTCACTTGTCCTTCACTTTGCTAAAACATCCATAGGCGATAGTTCTATCATCATGCCCATTTTACAGCTGTGGGAACTGAGGCACAGATAAGTTCAACATGTCCAAGGTCACAGTCAAAGTGAGGGATTGAACCTGTGCACTAATTTCCCATGACCAATTGAGATAATATGTGCAGAACGTGCTTTGTAAACCGTGGGCCAATCACCAGCTGTGTCAGTATTCCAGGTGGGAGGAGACTTTAGAAGGTCCAGGCTTGGGGTTTTGTTTGGGAGGTCACCAACAGCTGAGCACTTGCTCTGTGTGCTGGGACTCACAAACCCCAAACAGGAAGGGCTTTGTGACTGCTTGAGAATGTGAGGGGACTGGCAGCGTAGGGAGCCGGGCTTCATGAAATGATAAGGGGAAACCTCTCACCCTGGCCAGAAAACCTCAAAGGAGGTGCAGGGTTGCTTGGGGCGAGGCCACTCTCCAGCCATTGGTTTTCTGGAAGGAGGCTGGAAGGACCTGGTCCTCTTCTCTGATCACATTTGAACCAAGGACTTGGTAGGACTTTCAAGCCACCTCGGCCAGGGGTAATGGAGCAGAGTTCCCCTCTGTGCAGCGAAGAGGGAGCCCTTTAGGAAGCCAGAAGGGGAATAACCAGGTGGGGGTCAGTGTAGAGAAGGAGAGGGTGACAGGGAACTGGGCAAGGAGGCCAAGGAGGACCCCTAGGCTTGATGCAGTGGGATTCCTGCCAAAGGGAAGAGATGCCTTGAGTAAATCCAGGAAGCTCCAGACCTGAGGCCCAGATGGGAGAGCTTGCCCAAAGCCTGGAGGAGGCCACGTCTATCTGCGGACATTTGCAGCAGACACCTAGGCTGGGGGGTGGGAGGTTAGACTAACCTCTAGTTAGCCTCTTTCTCCAGGAAGCAGGCAGCCTTCCTCAGCTGTGCTTGTATGCAGCTCTGATTTAGTTTGAGATTTGCCTCATCTGTATCAGAGATGGTTTTTCTTGGCAAATTGCAACTCTTTCAGAAAGCGAAAAATGCAATCTCCTCACAGCCTGGGTCAGCGTAATCCCCTGTTTGTTTATGCAGGCTCCAGTGTGTTGGAGGCCAGGGCCAGAGCCAGCCAGGGATGAGGGTCCAGCCCAGACAGCTTTGTAGCTGGATTTGCAAGCTCTGACATGGCTCCAGCTCTGGACCCTTCTGATCCTTGGTTCATGTATTGTATATGCGTGTCTTGGATTTCCTGTGTGCCCTACTTTGGGGGTGTTCTTCCATGGGACCTTTTCTGTTGTCCGGGAACTTTATTCCAGAATGCAAGTGAAAAAAGAACCCACCTCATATAACAATGTGGGAGAAAATCTAGATTAATCCATTTTGCCCAGTTAATATGTTTACCTGGTTATAGTTACTAATATTACATATCTTCCGAACCCACATAGTAAAGTCATGCATATTTATGCTTCCTATGCTTATGTTTGTTCTCATTTTCCACCTTTATCCTAAAATCAGTTTGGTTTGAAGGCTGTAGAATAGTCCTAATAAACATAGCTACCATTTATCGAGTACTAGGCATTGTGCTAAAGTGCTTGATAGGCATTGTCTAACTAGAACTCACAAAAAATCCATGGAATGGGCATTATTCTTAGTTTACAGATGAAGAAGCCAAGGCTCAGAGAGGTTAAGTGACCTGTTGAAGGTCACACAGCAAGTAAATAGGTAAATGGTGGAGTTGGGATATGAAAACCTGGTCTGTCTGATTCTAAAGGCCACGTTCTTAAACATTGCTCTACACTGGCCACAGACATGCCTGAGAAACTGAGTGCTTTCTAGGACTTTGGGGTGTGTGTTTGAAAGATATGTTCTAGTAAGCCATTTGAGAGAGTTAAGCCTGGACACAGGTATTGTATCTTGGAAGCTTCTTAAAAAATCTGAGTCCCCAGAGAGGGTGGGAGACATCTTGGGTCTTGATTAAACTTCTTAGTAGTAACTGGGAGTTTGGCCATATGCCATGGGGCTCATTTCTCTGTGTGGACATGGAAGGAGGCAGGCCCAGGGTGGTCAAGCTGGTGAAAGAGGCAAAAAGCTGTCTTACAATGAAACCTCTTCCTGGTGTCTGGGCCAGGCAGGGGGCAGTCTCTTCTGGAGGTTCAGGTAAGGTCTAGTGCAGAAGTCAATGAGAGCCCACTCAGTTCCTCCCCTTAGAAGGTAGGGCGCTGGCCAGGGGTACCATAGCCCCTGAGAGAGCAGCCTGACCATCAGGTCCACTTAGAGAGTGGGCTGCAGCATCCACACGTGCTGCTGCTGCCTTGCTTCTGGATCATTCCTGGCTCTGCTCCATCCTCTACCTCCTACCTCCGCTGGTCTCCTGGGGACTGACACTCCTGATAGGCCCCTGCCCATCTCTGCACTTCTCCAGCCGGGTCACAGTGACCGCACACTGGGTCCCATGGGTCAGCTGCTGGGCCACCCCACTTGACAGCACAGATGGATGTGCGCTGGGAAGGAGGATCAGGGGTTACCGAGTCCTCTTTTGTGAAACATTAGTTTAAATTGCCTGAATCAAACTGTAGTTTTGGGGAAGGTGTCTTTTTTCCTTTGGCAGCCGATAGGGTGCAGAGTAACACCACCCAGCCACTTCCAAACACTTCTCCTGGGCAGGAGCCAATCCCCAGGTTCCTGGGCTGGAGTTTGGAGGGTCGGAGTTGTGAGGAGGGGCCTTTCGGACACTAAGGGATGGGTCAGGGAGCCAGAGCTGCTGGCCTCTGGGGCTGGGCCTTGGAAAAGCTCCCTCTCCAGGGAGGACCTGGAGAGACTGTCCCAAGAGAAGCCTGGCTGAAGCTTGCTCCCTGACAAGGACACTCAGCGCCTGAAGCAGCTCTTGGCCCTGAGCAGGGAATGCAGGAAGTGACCTAATTACATCACATTTACTGACCTAGGCTGGAGCCAGAAGATAGTGACAGCTGGGTCAGGAATCTTCCTCCAAGCCATCTCCCGTATTGGTTCTGTCTTTCCATCTGCGCTGCCACCGGGTAGCCCCGCCCCTGTCAACCCCTCAGGCCTTGATTCCTGCCAGTGGTCTTCACTGTCTGTTTTGCATTTATTCTCTTTCTCCTTTAGTCCCCTCCACCCACTGTGGCCAGAAAACCACCGGTTTGATGAAATGACTTTCCTACCCCAACCTCCAAGGGTTTCTTCATGCCTGAAAGACGTGGGGACCCCACCCCACCCTCACACAGACATTCTGGGGCAGCTGAATTGGACTCCTCTGTGCCCTGTACTCACACGGCCACTATGCCTACTCTCCCTCCCTCTTCCCAGCTAGGAGCACAAATTGCATTTACCCTGCAAGGAGAAGCCCACATCTCACACCCTCTGTGTGGCCTCCTCAGCTGCTTCGACTCACCCTTCTCCGAGAGTCTATAGCTCCGCTTGCAATCACTACTTTTGATGACCAGGTGACGAGGCTGACAGTGTATGGCTCCTTATTCGTGGATCTTTTCTCCTCCACCAGGGCACTGGCTTCGAGAAGGAAGGAGCCATCAGGGCTCTAATAGGTCCTTGAGAAATGATTGTTCAGTTGCTCAACAGGGAGTGAACTTAAACTGTGGCATGAGAGATTTAGAATAGACTTAAGGAAGGGCTTCTGGAGAGCAGTGAGATGTTTAGAAAGGACAACCAAGGGAGGTGGTAGCAGTAGTAGGTCTTGTCATGTCTCTGAAAACTCAGAGAAAATTGGCCTGAGCGGTGCTGTCATGGTGTGCGGTGGTGGCAGCAGAGAGGTTTATGCGGAGAAAGGGGAGGAGAGACGGATGGCCAACCTCCGGTGTCAGCCTCCAGTCAGACTCCAGATTTTCAGCTGGAATCTGCCTTTGTACTTCTCTTCTTGTCATGGGTTCAGTGCTTTCCCTACTTTCCCTCCTGCTACCCAGCCATAGTTGGGCCATCACTGAAGTGGACCCAAGGGGTGGGGAGAGAAGGGAAGCAGGAGGCACCTAGGGAAGACAGGCGCACCAACCTTGTTAGGGCCGAAGTCACGGAGCCATTCGCCTATTCTGGGAGTCCTGAGCCAAAGAGTGGCTTTGCCATTCTGTTACCCGAAACACAAGCTGTTCACCAACCAGTGACCAGGTGCGCGGTCGCTTGTACGATGCCAACATGCCCAAATGAGTAGATACACCCTTGGTCACTGCTGTTCCCATGCTTCCTCAGACACAGTTGGCTAATCAGGAGTGGCCATGTGCTTCGGTTTGCCAGAGGTGTGTGGAAACACAGGCTCAGCTCCTGGACAGGCACAGCTTCCTGAAGGGCCCATTTGGAGAGAGGTGGGGTATTGATTTTATGGTAGATGTGGATGTCTGTTTTGCAGTAGAATGCTTGCCTGGGAAACTAGAACACAGCTAAGACACCGGGAATGACATTCGTCTGCTGGTTTGAGTGCACTTCCATGGAGAGCACCCCCAGACTGCTGCAGTGTGGCCCTCAGCCCTCATGCCTCCTTCTGTTTCCCAGGGGGTGCGGTGGGGGGTGCTGAGTGAAGGGAGTAGCATAAGTGAGGAACAAAGACAGCTGCAATGGAGTTGGGGACAAGGGCAGTGGGAGCCACAGGAACCTTTCAGTATCCATTTGGGCTACAGGTGTAGTAGCATCGTTCATACAGGTACAGCTCTCTTCTCCCAGCCCCGATTCAAGGGTACCTTTGTAGACCTGAGGACTGGCCCTTGGGCTTTGGGAACCCTTGTTTTGGAAGATGGAGAGATGCTGGCTGGCAGGGCCGTGGTGGCTCTCTCCTGGGGGCCACAGGAGCTATGATGGGAGGGCAGGAGCAGAGGCTGTCCTGTTGGGCCTGAAAGTTTTGGGGGGTTGAGGACACTGGTCCTTCTGTGACCTTCTATCACTCCATGATGAGTTCTAAGCAATTTGGAGATACAATATACAAGGCTAGACCAGCCCAGGGCATCAGTTTTCAGACTTCCTGAAGACATGGAACTCTTGTATTAAACCAAGCTATCATAATTTTAATATGTGTACAGCGACACATGTTATGTGTGCAAAGCTGAACTTTAAAATTGATATGGTTTTCTGAGTTTTACCCATTGAATAGCACAGGCAAAAAGAGGATATAGTTTTGTTGCAAAATAAATCTTTTTTTAAATTTTTGTTCTATTACAGTTGTCCCAATTTTCCCCTGTTGCTCTCCCCTATCTTGCCCACCTCCCCGCTCCCACAGTCAATCCCCACCCTGTTGTCCATGTCCATGGGTCATTTATACCTGTTCTTAAAGTAGACCCTTTCCCCTCTTCCCTTTTTCCTCCTCCCCCCTCCCTCTGGTCACTGTCAGTCTGTTCCTTGTTTCTGTGTCTCTGGTTCTATTTTCACTTGTTTGTTTTGATGATTAGGTTCTATTTATAGGTGAGATCCTATGATATTTGTCTTTCACTGCTTGGCTTATTTCACTTAGCATAATGCTCTCCAGTTCCATCCACGCTGTTTGTTGTGAAGGGTAGGAGCTCCTTCTTTCTCTCTGCTGCGTAGTATTCCACTATGCAGTATTCCTGTAAGTGTACCGCAGGTTTTTTTTTTATCCACTCATTTACTGTTCATAGCAGCAAAATAAATCTGTAAGATACAGTTTTATCTTACGCTTTTCCTTCCAGCCAGTGACTCCTACTGGAGAGGATGAGGTCTAATGTAAAGGGCTTAGGGTAGGAGTGTTTACTTTTTTGCGAGACTCGGATGACAATTGTGGGGTTGTAATAATATTATTCTCCCAGTTAGAAAACTCAGCGTTGCTACCTCCATAAAGCAAATGAAAGACATTTTTGACTATACGTAGTAAATTTAAATAAAATGGTGCATTTAAAGGAGCTTTTTAGAACTTGTTATCTTCCACTTCCTTTTGTCATCCTTCTTGGGGATCCTGCTATGGATTGAAAATATGAAAAGATAGCCTGAAATTAGAAAGAAATGCACTCACACAAAGGTAAAACACAAAGGAAATGTGGCTGTTTCTCAAAATAGTCCAAGTGTAACTACGTTTGCAAACCAGTCTGCAGGATCTTCAGTGACCATAGGTGAAACCACAGAATGCAGTTTGATGGACCTTGATTTAGTTCATAATAGAAGAAGTAACATGGTAATAGCTAAGACTTACTAAGGACTTTTAAAATGCCAACCTACCCTTTTATCCTCAGATCAACCTTTGACAGTAGAACTGCTATATGTCCTTGTCTTAATAGGTGAGGAACCAGACTCAGAGGGAGGTATCTTGATTGAGGTCCACATTCCAGGGACTGGGTCAGTGTATGCTTTTAACACCTGTGTTTTCTGCCTGATATGGTTCATAAAACCTTCCCAAACAACACCTCCTTGGCTGTGCCCTGTGAAAGGCTCAGATCTGGTTTCTGTTAACAAGGTCACTGCTGGCTGACAGTTGGGGTATTGAGTTAGACTGGTATCCATCTTTCCCTCTACCCATAAATGAGGACGACCTCTTTCTCCCACATCAGAAATAGAATGGCATTGACTCTGAACTTTGTCCCTGATATTTGCACTTCACCATATTAGAAAGCAGCTCCCCAAGAGACAGACAGAATGACCCCCTGCCCCAATCCAGCCAGGGGAGCTGGGAAGATGGGTGATACTGGACCACTGAGGTAGAAGTATTGGGCTCTGGGGAAATTGCTGCTAGCAACTGGGTGCCATGGCCCATGAAAGACCCAGAATCTTTGCATAGTCCTGTTTTTCCCCACTGCTCTCCTGTCCCGTACTTTTTTAGGGGGAAGGGCCAAAGCAGGTGAGAAA
Source organism: Macrotus californicus (assembly GCA_007922815.1). Lineage (NCBI taxonomy): Eukaryota > Metazoa > Chordata > Mammalia > Chiroptera > Phyllostomidae > Macrotus > Macrotus californicus. The sequence goes on from VMDR010000318.1 coordinate 55,106, forward strand.
GTGGTGGTTGGGTATTAGAAGTCTACATTTTCTTTATTCAATTATGCAAGAACATAACCACATCAGGTTGAAATTTTTATTTTTTATTTTTTAAACCTTTAATTAAATTTATTGGGGTGAATTAATTAATAAAATTATATAGTTTCCAAGTGTGCAATTCTATGACACATCATCTGTATATTGTATTGTGTGTTCACTGCCCAAAGTCTCCAAGGAGACTGTATTTTTTAAATTACTAAGCCTTTACATAGTCCAAGGCTAGGTTGGGTAACTCTATGGATCCTCACATGGTTTGTTGTTCCTAGTTAGCTGGGATATTATGGAGTCACAGATCTGGGTTGGAATTCTGACTGTGTGGCCTTGAGCAATTGCTTAACTTCTCTGAGCCTCTGTTTTCTCATCTGCAAAATGGGATGCAAAATATTACCTCTTGAGTTGTTGTCAGGATCAGTTAAAATAATTCATGCAAAATGCCTTGCACTGTGCCTGGTACATACAATAAATCGATTATTTATTTACATATAATAAATGAGAATGCACCTCCCCCCCCCCCGCCAAATTTATTTCTACCATGGCCTCTTCTCCCTAATGCTCTCCTAGAGTGCTTTAGAATTTTAGCTATGCATTGAGGTGCTTTATAGTCTATATTAGATTAAGATAGACTTTTCTTTTGGAACTTCTGTACTAAAATACAGTGTTTTGAGGCCATTTTCTGGTGAATAGCAAGACCTTAACATGTTTAGAGCTGGCATGAAGAATCTGTTTAAAGCAAAGAAGCTTCTACTTTAAGCATTTTCTTTGGAAATGCTTTAAAATACACCAGTACTGGTAGGCAGGTGTAGGAAGGACTTCTCACCTTCCCTAGAAGGTATAGATTTTTTATGCAAGACCAAGTGCACCAGCACATTCCCCTTGGCCCTGTCCTCTTGGAGGGCAGGCTGAGGCAGTTGCCCAGGGTCTTGATTCCGCTGGAGTCTTCTGATTAGCTTGAGCAGTACTGGGAGGTGGGCTGGGGCCCTCAGGAGTCTCTCTTCCAGGGAGTTTTCTGGGTTCTCTTTAGAGTTGATCTTTTTTTCTGGATCAGCTCAGAAATGACATTTTCTTCTGTGGGAGGCACCTGTGTTGTGACTCAGGCCAAGACAAACCTTCCCCACAGAATTTGCTACATGTGGGTAGCACATCCTGCTTTGGCTTATTGCTACTCAGAGGTCTGTGCCTGGGACCCAACTCTATCTAGAAGGACATCATCTGTGTGTGAAATATGGACAACAGGATGGTAGACTCAACACAGCCCATGAGGGTGGAGACCATGTTACTGTGTCCCTCATTGTGTGCCCAGTGCCCAAGCACTGTCCCTGGCCCACAGAGAAGTTAATAAATATTTATCCAGTGGATGAATGTGGCAAATTGTGGAGCCAGGATACAAAACTGCCTCTCAGATTTTGATTTATCTTGCAAGGAACAAAAGGCAATGACATTTTTGTTCCAAAGGCATCTTCAACAATGATGGGAATGGTCCTCTGCTTCCCTCCCATACCGGAAGCTAGAGCCACTTTTCCTCCAAGGCCTTATTTTTAGCTACGTGATTTCCACTTCTTCCCCATCCCCCCAGATGAGCACATATTAACCCCCCCCCATCCTCACCTTGTAGTCTGATGGCTGATGCAGGGCACCTGTGTGCCTTTGAGAGCAAGGCTGCTGAACACCGCTGGCAAACCCTGTCACAGCTCTGCCTTGGACCAGAAGGTTAAATCTTATCCCGACTGGTGAGACTGAGAATTCCTTCCATAGAGAAGGCTGGAGACTGCCTGGCTGTGCCACCTGAGCTGAAAAGGGAGATGACGTGGTGACGAGGCTGTTGCCTGGAGAATACTGCAGAGTGATCATCAGGCCCCAGCATAGCACCACATGGAAAGATGCTGAATTGTGATGCAGAAGAACAGGCAACTTGATCAGTCTCCGGGAGACAGAGAAGCTAAGAGGAAGACAGCCTTCCCCTCCCACTTCAAACTCGGGCAGCTTCTTCCAGTCCCGGCCATTGGCTCTCAGGCTTCAATGTTGCTGAGGTGACACCAGAGTCTGGGGTGCAACTTTGCCTAAGAAGCAGGTCTGGGTCACTCTGTTTGGAGTTTTGTATGTGTTTCACCCACAACTCCCTTACAACATACATATGATAGGAAACTTGGAAAATAAAGAAAAATGCAAAGAAAAAACAAACAAGCCAACCCTTGTATATTCCTACCGTTTAAAGATAGTCACTGTTAACATTTTGGTGTATTTCCTTCCATCTTTGTCCTCTTTCTCTCCCCCCCTTTCTTTCTCTTTGGTGTGGGAGGAAGATATACATATATATGTGTAAATACATGTATTACATGTATGCACATATGTATGTATGTGTATATATCTCTCATCTTTCTGTCTACACACACATACATATGTGTTGGATAGTCTGCTTTGTTTTTATTGAACTTTATATTGTGAGCATTTCATTGCCCAGTAAGTCTTAAGAACCACTTTGGGACCTGGAGTAAAAGTCTTTACCGCCAAGTTGCTGTATTTACTATCTCAGAAAGCAGGGGAAGCCTACTCCTTGGGAGTAGGCAGGCTTACAGGGTATGCTCTGAAGGCTCTCCTGAGCAGAGTCAGCCCACCCCCATGTCTCGTTTGCTTCCCAGGTGGGAGCTGCTGCAAAGGTACCGGTAAGTGTCCTTTCAATCAGGTCCAGTGTTTCAGGGAAATTTGGACTTAAGGGTTACAAATGTCTGAGCCAGAAGGAAAAGATCCTCAAAAGTTAAATACAGGTTTTAATCCTGAAAAGAAAGACTTTCTCTGTATCCAGGAACTAAATGGGTTGGAAAATGGAAGGGCCATTCTTTCGCTGCCTCAGGAGTGGGCTTGCTTCGGTTTTCCGCTCATCGTCCATTCCTGCCTGTAGAATTTGACATGGTTCTATTTACTTTTCCTTGGCCCAGTTTGGGTCAACAGGGTTTCTCTCCTGCCCAGAACAGCCTCACGTTTGTGTGAAGGAAGACGTGGGCCTGGGCTCTGGACAGCAGTAATTAATCCTTGTCTGAGCGACACAGCGGGGATTTTCAGCCTGAGATGGTCTGACAGCACCAGGTTTTATGGCACACGGCAGTCCCGCGTGAGCCAAACTATTTCTTCCTCTCTTTCAAGGCATGTGTGTGTGTGCTCACGGACATGAATATATGTGCTTCTGTTTTGTGATCTGAAGCCCACCACCCGTAGAGCAAGATCTCAGGATGACAGTGGAAATCGCAATAAAGGGAAACACAAAGTTTAAGCACACCTAGCCCAAACACCGTTTGACGACATAACAAGACCGGGATTTCCTCCTCTGTTTGTTTCAGTCTGTACTTGCTCAGCTCATCTCCAGGGCTTAGTGCTGTAAGGGAGTGGATTTCCTCAAGTGCTGCGGGTAAAGCATTTCATCCTCTATCTCCCTTGTCATTGTAAATTGCTCCACTGTGTAAGTGGATGCAAATATGAGCCTGTGTGTATGCTTTCATTGAGCCTTGCCCAAATGAAACAGGAGTTAAAATGACATCTTCCTTTGTGATAATCCCATGACATTGAAAATACACCAATTTCTCTGTTTAGTTATTACGGAGCCATGAGTTAATTCCCCGGGTCTGGGAGACTGAATTACTCCAACCTCTTCTTCCCACTCCAGTTAAACTTTGGAAGGTTTTCTTTTTTATCTTGGGTGGCCTATGGGAAGGCTGTTTTGGGCCCCTTTGTGTTGATAAGGAAGAAGTAACTGGTAAAGGCTGGGGACTCATTGCAAAATATGTGAGTGGACAAATCTCTTCTAAGATCAAAAGACTAACAGCAGTCGTGCCGAGAATCTGGAGCGGTGGACTCCTGAGGGCTAAAGGTGGTCCTTCTAGCAAGATAAGAAAAGACTTGACCAAGATGAGAGTCTGTCTTTCAGGTTAAGGGGCTCAGTCTTGAAGGGGGCTTGGGGGTCTTGCCATCACACAGGATGCTGTGGGGCTGTTGGTGTGAGAATGGAGGCAGGAAGCACGCTGGTGGGTGGGACTCACCTGGCACACTGGCCAGTTACAGGAGGGACTAGGTGAGCATGATCATGACGTCTCTGGGTATCACGAGGTCCACTAAGTAGGGTCTGCATTCACCTCGACTGGGGAGCACACTGTGGTGTCAAAGGACTTACATCTGACAGGGCCCAGCAAGTCCCCGAGGAGAAGACAACTAAGACTCTAGGACTGTTTTGTTTTTTTTCAAGTAGCTTAGCTAGCAGCTAACTCCTTCAATGTGCATGACCCTGTATTCTTGAACAAGGGCTAGTGATTTGCCCCCTAAAGATAATTCTGAGTGTGTGAGTGTGCACATGGATATGCACACACTCATGCCTCTGCTCACGACCAGGCTCAGTTGACTGGCGCTTTCTACTGGGGGACAGTCCAACTCCTGCCCCCCTCAGACTCTCCACCCTGCTCTGGGCCAAGTGTGATTACCTTTATTTCAGCCACATTATGAGTTCCTGAGGTATTTTGTTGACCCGTCCGGGAGCCTGACAACCATATTGGAAAATTGATCTCTGGATCCTTGGTTGGCCTTTGCAAATTCTTCCTAAGTTCGGGACTGCTTGTTTTGCCTCCCACAGCCTGCTAAATGGACCTGCACTCGCATTAGCTTTTGTTCTAATAACTGGTATTTCCAAGCCCGTTCTGTCTGTGATTACAAAATGGTGCCACATTTACCTTTTCTCCAAAATTACAATGACTCATCTGCTCAAACAGCAATCCCCCTCAGTTCCTACTTTGGGGTACTTTAAATATTTCCACAAACTAGTCACAATTTTTCCCCGTGTCCAAAGGAACCTCATTGCTGGCAGTGCGCATCATGCGAACACCTGAGTCTGTGCCAGTGGAACCATGTCCAGCTGCTGCCAAAGCTGTTGATTCAGTTGCCAGGGCAGGGCTAGGTTTCATGCAGAGGTGGGGAAAGGGACCTGCCTCATTTCTGTGTCTCTTTGTCACCTAGGCCTTGAAATAGTTCTCTGTGTGCCTAGAATCTCTCATAGTGATCTTGAATCTCTCAAGCGCCCTTTTCAGATTCTGCACCTCCTCCTTTGCCCAGAATCTCACCAAGTCTCCTGTGAAAACAATTTTGTTTTAGGACCTGGTTCTTCCCTCCAGGGGGGCTTAGTCACTGCCCAGGACCCAGCTGCATGAAGCCCAATCTCTGTCACCCCCTGCCCCCTGCAGTCATTAGTCCCAATCCTGACAAAGCTCCTCTCTCATTCCCTTGGTTATAAAACACATGTCACATATCACTAGTCATAAAATCTACTAGTGATGGTGGGACAGAGGATGGTGGGGCAGGGCCAGGGTGTGCAGCAATAGTCTCTGGCCCCATTGCCACTACCCAGGATACTCAATGACAAGTTAAAGAGTTCCGAAATTAGTAATAGTGAAATTTGGAGCATGTCACTGGACCGAGCCTGCAGGAGAGTTCAGGATAACGTTGGAAAGAGCTACTAGCCTTGGTGGAATAAATTACTCCGGCCAGGTGGAGAGGTAGAACTAATTTAGCAAACCCTTCCTACCAGATGTGTGTGTGTCATTGGGATGATGGGCTGGACACTGAGATCCAAACAAGGACTTAAGAACACCTTCCCTGTCCTCTTTGCTCAGAACCCCATGTGAGTTCTCTCTTGTAATCCATAATCTCTTGGATGCACCCCAAATACAAAACCACTTTGCTGCTCCTTGTTAATACCATCAACTTAACCTTTGTTTGTTTCCAGTGCTAGTGGGCTGAGAGAATTGAAAAAATCTGGGTCTTGGGTCCTGGAGAGCACACTGTTTATTTGATTTGGAGGGAGAGGAGTTTTTATTTATGCTGGTGGCTGAGTTTGAGGGATGGGGTGGGGATGGGCAAGTGACTTTCTCCATGCCCTCGACTGTGAGTTCTGTTGCCCAGCGGTTAGTGACGGAGACTGTCAGTAGAAAACAAGAGCTAGTGCCTTCCACCTCAATGTCCTGTTAGTGACCAAGGGAGGCTAAAACTTGCAAACATGGTTTCTAAGTGGAAGGACGCCACTTATTCAAAGAAATATACATTTTACATTGACGTTTTAATTTTTTTCTTTCAATTTTATTTTGTATTGGTTTCAGGTGTGAAGCTCAGTGGTTAGACAATATTTACTTTACCTGGTATTCCCTTTGATATTTCCGGTACCCACCTGGCACCATACCTAGTTATTACAATATCACTGATTATATTTCCCATGCTGCATTCCCCATGACTATTTTGAAACTACCCATCTGTACTTCTTAGTCCCTTCACCTCTTTCACCCAGCCCTCCAAAGCCCCTCCCCCCGGCAACCACCAGTTTGTTCTCTGTGTCTATGAGTCTGTTTCAGTTTTATTTGTTCGTTTATTTTGCTTCAAAGAAATGTTTTTATCTCCACTCATCCTCCCTTTCTTCTCCCTTGCCAACATGCTTGCGGCAGTGTCCTGCCTTTCCCTGTGGAGCTGGGGGAGGTCCTGCAGGCTGGGGTGCGGCACACAGACCCTCCCCTGCAGGCGGCCCTCCCACTCCTTACAGACAGCGCTTTGGTTCTCCGTGCTTTTATCTCATCCAGTTGTCTCACCCAGCCACCTCCTGGGCCCACATGTCCCCCTTCTTCTCCCTTCCTCCTGCTGTTAGATTCAGCTGTAATGACCTCCCAGTTGGTCTCTCTGTTGTCTTTCATACCCCTGCCAGAGATTTCCAAAGCTCAGGTCTGATCTTGTCTTTTACTTCCTCCCCTGGCTTCTAATTCTCTAAAAAAAGGGAAAAAAAAGAGGCAACTGGGGATGTTCAAGATCCTCCATGATCTCACCCCTCGCCTGGTCTGGGAGCCTTATTTCTCCCATAAACAGTTGTTTCTAAACTACCTCCTGAAATGAGTTTGCTTCTTTACTTCCGTGTACCTGCTGCTGTTGCTTAGGTTGCCCTTCAGACATCCTTCCTGTCTGTGGAAATCCTTTACGGCCCAGTTTATGGCCCTCCAAGAAACCCTCCTGGACCTGTCCAGTCTGAATTAACATCTCATTCTGCCCCACAGAACATGGGGTCAGCTGCTGTGTCCCCAGCACCTGGCACAGCCCTGGGGCATCAGTGGTTCTTTGCTGAATGCATGCCTCTTTTTCCTTTCCTTTCCTTTCTCTCCTCTCCCCTCCCCTCCTCTCCTCTCCTGTCCCCTCCCTCCGTTTTAAAGAGTTAGCCACCTCGCATCTTGGATTTCCTGGCATCCCGTTTTCAAATGTTCTCCCCTTGTGTCTGTCTGTGACTTAGGCTTTGCTTCCTTGTTGCTGGTTCCGAAAGAAAGCGTAGTCCCTGTGGAGTTAACTGTACACACGTCAGTCTTTGCCGGGAGCTCAGCTTCTGGGGACAGATCCTTTGTTGTTTATTTTTATAACCCCCAGTGTACTTCGAACAATGCCTGGTAATTGAAGGGGGTGGGCAGAGGAATCTCCAGAAACCCCTTTGAGGGCCTATGGGAGGTCTGCTGTTCAAAACAAACATTCTTTGGAATTATTTTTTGTTAGTTTTATGCTTTTTCCTCTTTTTTGTTTATTGATATGTGATTTACATGCAATACAAGTCACCCCTTTTAGGTGTACACTTTTATGAATTTTGACAATTTTATGTAGTTTTATCCCACCCCCATTCTATCATGCTTCTGCCCCTACCTCCAATCCCTGGCAATCACTGGTCTGATTTCCATTCACACAGTTTTGCTTTCTTCAGAATGTCACTTATAAATAGAATCATACTGTATGTAGCTTTTTGAGCCTGGCTCCTTTCACTTAGAATAATGATTCATATTTTGGAAGCTTAGTGATATTTTATCTGCACCCACCTTTCAGGAGACTGGCACGGGCTATGGATTGAGGGTGTGGATGGGGTCTGTGTGTTTCAGCCCAGGGTCCCAACTGCTTTGTCAAACTGACACCGCTTCCCCTCTTCCCCCACAGTGACACCTGGTGCAAGACAGCCGTTCCCCGCCCCCCCACGGTCCTGACCAGTCATCCCTGTGGTTGAGGGGGGCACAGCGGAGGAGGAAAGCTGGGTTGATGGGGTGGGGTGACCACTAAATTCCTCCCTTGGGGAGGGGTGGGTGGGGTGACGAAGGTCAGGCCTCTCCTGGCTAAAACAACAGAAGTGGTTCCAGCTGCCGAACAGCTGGAGGGGGATGTCTGCTTTCCCTCAGCAGCGTGAAAAGCCCTTTAATCGGGGCATGCTGTTGTCAGGCCCGGCAGTGGAGGTGTGTGGAAGAAGAGCAGAGCTGTGTGGTGCAGACCGCCCCTTCCCTTTGACCTCCCTTATCTGCCCTCCTCCATCTTCAGGAGCCCACTCTGAGCTCCTGCTCGCAGCCCCCCTTTGCACCTGTGTAAATGCAGTGGCTGTGGGGTCAGGGAAGGGTGAGAGTGAGCTGGCAGAAACAGGGGTGTGGGTTCTCAATGCAGATGATGGATGAGATAGTGGGTGGGTGAGTGATGTTTTAATGGGAAACCGTTCTTCGCTCCCAAAGACACAGGCCCCAGAGAAAAAGGCCACGGTTGGGTTTTGCAGATGAGGAAGCAAGCGACAAGAGGTGGGCAGTCCCCTGTTGGAGAATGAGAGGCCAAACTGTAGCTCCACGTCTGGAATGTGCTTGCTCCCTTCTGTTCCAGGCACCAGCTCCAAGAGTGGCTCCTTTCCCCTTTCAATAGCAGATCTACCTCCCACAAATGCTCTTCAGTGCCTGAGTTCCAAAAACTTGAGCTGGACTTTGACTTGCAAACACGATGGGAAAAGCACGCCTCCCTTAGGAAAGCTCTCTTTGCTTGCAGAGCCCTTCTCTCCTGTCCCCTGGAGGGGGCCGCCACCAGAGCTGACGGCAGAGTCCCCTCCGCCCCTCCACCAGCCTTTGGGATGCAGGGCTGCATTCCCTGCATGGAAGGAGACAGGGGGCAGTAGAAGAGAAAATCCGGGCTTTTACAGTCAGACTTAGAGGCATGTGCCACCGCTTGGTAGCTCAACCTGGCTGAGCCTCAGTTTCCTCCTCCTTCTTTCTATCAATCAACATTTATGGAGCACCCGCTCTGGGCAAGGCCTCTTCTGGGCACTGGGGATCCCACAGTGTGGCACCCAGCAAATCTTGGTTCCTGCCTGCAGGGAGCTTACAGTTTAGTGAGGAGGATGAGCAAGAAACATAATCGAATGGTTGGTCATTTAATTACAAGTGTGACAAAGGCCGAAGAAGAAAGGAGAGGGTATACAGAGGCTCATCACAGGGGTCCTGACCCACTTGGGAAGTAAATGCCCCAAGGAAGCTGCATTTACTCTGAGATCAGAAGGATGAGCAGGAGCTTATGAGGCGGAAGCACAGTCCAGGGAGGACCAGCGTGTGCCAGGTCTGGAGGCAGGAAGGACAGGACAATGGGCCTGAGGAATTCTACCCAGCCGGGGCCCCAGGCCTCAGGGTCCATCTGTTCCCTACTTGGCAGGCACACGCGTTCCCCTCCCTATTCCTTCCCAGTAGGCACTTGTGGATGGAGCTGGAAACTCACTCTTATTTACAACCTTAATTCTGTGGAAAAAATGAATTCAGGGTGTGAAAAATCTGACTTATAAGTGAATCCATTTTATTATCTGGCTATTGTTCTTACTCGAGTGCATGTGTATGGTAGCTGTCAGAAAAACCAGAGTGCTAATCATATTGGCTGTTAAATTATACTTATTTCAGGCTCAGCCACTCTGGGCATCTCAGATTACTGCCTGACTTATGGGTGACAGGAATTATCTGCAGAGTGGTAGAAAGGCTTCCTGGGGGGCTATGGGAAGCGATTCTCAGGCTAAGGCCATCCTCCCTGGGAATGAATTCCATGGTGACTTAGGGATGATATGCTATGGTAGGTGAACACTGTCTCAGCCACTCTGGTGCATTCTCTTCTATGACTTAGCGTTTCCCCCCGCTTTCCTTTAATTCAAGGAAAAGAATTACTGTGTTTAATATATGGTTTTCCTTATCTGATAGATGTTTCTTAGAAGGGAAAAAAAAAAAAGAACAACCCTGGCCGGTGTGGCTCGGTTGGTTGGAGTGTTGTCCTGTAAACTGAAAGGTTGTGGGTTCAGTTCCCAGTCAGGACACATGCCTGGGTTGTGGGTTCACTCTCTTGTCAGGGCATGGGCTCTAGGCAACCAATCGACATTTCTCTCTCATGTTGATGTTTCTCTCCCTCTCCCCCTCTCTTCCCCCCTCTCGAAAATCAATGAGCATGTCCTTGGGTGAGGTTAAAAAATTAAAAATAGGACGGCAGCGTAAGAGTGTAGCACTTGATGGTCTCTCCTCTGTTCAACTTCCTGTCCGCGGCCTCTGCAGAGGACCATCACCACACTCATGGCTGGGATTTTGCGCTCAATAGTTCAGCGGCCCCCAGGCAAGCTACATACTGTGACAAAAGGTGTGGAGTCTCTTGTTTGTGCAGATTGGATTCGTCACAAATTTACCAAGTCAAGAATTCCAGATAAAGTGTTTCAGCCTTCACCTGAAGATCATGAAAAATATGGTGGGGATCCACAGCACCCTCATAAACTGCATATTGTTACCAGAATAAAAAGTACAAAAAGACGTCCATATTGGGAAAAAGATGTAATAAAGATGCTTGGATTAGAAAAAGCTCATACTCCTCAAGTTCACAAGAACATCCCTTCAGTGAATGCAAAACTGAAAGTGGTTAAACATTTGATAAGAATCAAACCCCTGAGGTTGCCACAAGGACTTCCACAAGAGGAGGACATGGCTCACACCTGCCTCAAGAGCACTGGAGAGTTAGTGCTGCAGTGGCGTCTTGAGCCCCATGGACCAGGAAGCAATTAAGTCCTAATAATGCCAGAGCTGTTTTAGATTAAAATGTGCAAATCATTTTTATTTAAAAAAAAATTAAAAATAGAACTGCTTTCGTTACTCTATGCTCAGTTGAGAGCTTTAAGATTTTGGTGACATTTGGACAAAGAATCTTTCTTTTTATAGTAAATAATAGAAGGAGTTTCTTATCTAGGACATATTATAGGCAGGGTTTTCTATTCACCCATTCATTCTTCAAATATGTATTGAACAACTGCTTTAGACCGGGCACTGCTAGGTCCTGTGTATATAAAGAGGAGTAAGACAGTCTTTTCTGGACATGTAAACATATAAATGGTAAAGCAGTACATCGAGGATTTTGATAGAAGTATGAACACAATGCAGTTGCAGATTCAAGGAAGCCAATGGTGGTGCTTAAACCATGAAAGCATATGCTTTTTAAGACTATAACCTCTGTGACTGTATGGAATTTGAACTTGAATGGGGAAGAAAGGCTGGGGACAAAAAGTCAAACATCTAGGCAAGAGATAAAGGGCTAAATAAAGTCATCATGAATTAGAAGAAAGCCAGCTGGAAAGAGAGGCCCTGCCAGCCCTCCAGCCATTTTGGCCACTCCAGCTGAGACACCAGAAAGTGACATCCTTGTTGATTCTTGGGCCCCAGCCGAGCTCCCACCTGAATGAACACAGCCAGGTGTGTTACCTCAGCTGACACCATGTGGCGTCACCCACTGAGCCCAGCCAACTCACAGAATTGAGAGAGATCATAAATTGTTGTTTGAAGCCATCAAGTTTGGGAGTGGTTTGTTTTGGAGCAAGAGATAAGTGAAGCAAAAATGTTAAGAGTACCCGAAGCTGTGTTACCTGTGAGTTTATTAACAAAAACCCCTCCAATTAGTTACACTTGACCTGTGATTTTTGACTCCAATATCATAAAGGGGAAGGCAAACTTGCTGCCCCAAATTGTGGCTGTCTCACTTCCAAATCCAGTGGACAGGCCACTGTGCTGCTGGTTTAGTGTGGTTCCTATTCCTCTTCTACACCTGGGAAACATGCAGAGGTAAAGCATGCTACCAGAAAGATACCTGGGTACACTGTTACATACAGGTTAAGTCAGCATGGTACAGGTGGAAGTTAGGACTGTGAAAACAACCCCATATTGTAAAGAATGAAACACCTCCCCGATGGAACCTTAGGCTGCCTCTGTTGTTGCCTTCATTGTCATGGAAACTTGGCAGTCAGTCAAACCTAACACAGCTTGTGGTACTGGAGTGGTCTCTCTGAGCAAAAGCTGTGGCAGGGTTTACATTCTACTCTGCTGGAGACTGCAGGGCCAGGGTCAGCGTGCATGCATTTCAGACAGAGAGACTGTTGGTCTAACGTTGATTTCCTTTGCCCCCATCTCTTCTAGGTGAAGAACGCCCCCATTGGTAGCTTACTATTCCAGTAGGAAGGATGGATTGTTTATATGTATTTCAAGTGCTTGTCCTACTTTACAAATGTGAGCAGACCACAAAATGTTGTGTGTTTGCTTTGGAATCATGCACTCCCCAAGGAGAGAGGGCAGGAGAAGATTGCAAATGCACAATTGTCCCGGCCCCTTTTGTTTGGTTTCCTTATTACGTAATCATATTTAACATAATTATTTTGTTTTTGTTGTCTTTTGGTTAGGACAAGGGAAGGGAATGTATGTGAGGATTTTTATGAAAATACTATTTTTCCCCAGAGGGAAATGGTTCAGTGTTTGCCTCACTGGGGAGACAGCTTGCCTCTGCCCAACACCAAAAATTTCCGCTAACTGTGGTTGCTCTTGAGCCCACAACAGACTTCTGTGGCTCTGAGGTTCAGGTCTCAGCAGGGTGACTCAGACCCTGAGTTTTGTCCGTGTGCTGAGAGAACTGACCCGGGCCACAGGCTGGTACCGGAGACTTCTAGCCTGTACCTCCTGTCTCCTGCAGAAGAAAGGAAAGAAATCTGCCTTTGTGACTTCAGGCAGACTATGATGAACTCCTGGGATTCCTGCTGTTGACCCATAAGTAATGAACTGATTTCATGTCCAGTTTCAGAATGTGGAAATTATCCTCAGGATCTGCTTCTTTTCTCCTCCGGGGTCCAATCTCTCTGAGCATAGTTCAGTGAGGGAAATGCCAGTGAGGGTGAACCTCTCTAACTGTGCTCTTGAATATGGTGACCACCAGCCACATATGGCTATGCAAATTTAAATTAACCAAAATGAAATGCAACTAAAAATTTCATTCCTCAGTTGCATTGACTCATTTTACTTCTTAATAGCCACATGTGGCTGGTGTCTGCCATATTGGACAGCCCAGATGAGTAGAACGTGCTCATTACTGCAAAAAGTTCTGTAGGACTGTGTGGCTTTGTGGCATTGCAGAGGCCCTAGGATTAAATCCTCACTTGTCCTGCCCCCTTACAGTGTCATCTTGCTTGTTCATTGACCCCAGGGTGCAAGCTCATTGAGGGCAGGACCATGTTGGTTTTGTTCTGCTTCCCATGCCTCCTGCATGGGCTCATCACAGCGCTTGCTTGTTGAGTACAAAAGGAGGTGAATGGGTGGTGGCCAAATAAGCAGTGTTTGTAAACCCACAGTGATCCCCATGGGGCCTGGGAGGTTCAGGGGGCCCTGTTAGAGCATAGTCATCCTATCAAAACTCCATTTTGTGGAACTCATGGCCTTCTTCTTTTTTTTTTTAACAGTCACAAACACACACAGTCCCTAAAACAGATGAAAATGAAACACCACAGATGATTGAAGATGGTCTTTAGCAAGGGTGCTGTGCTGTGTCAGAACTTCTTTACTTGGCCTCAGGGATCAGTAACTTTTAGAACCTTTGGGAGCCCTTCTGAAGGTGGAAGGCTTCCATGTGTTGGGGTAGGTGGGGCTTCCTCTGAAGCTCTTTAACCTGTCTGTTGTAGACAAAGTGTTCCCCAAGTTATTACGCTGGTCTCTGGCACAGCTGCTGTGGCAGTTCTGTTGGCCCAGAGAAGGCCATTTCCAAACCAAATTTATGGCCTGCAGTTCAATGCCATGATGACGCCTGCAGCTGTCATCCCCTGTGAGCTGAGGAGGAGACAACAGGGTAACCTCCTTGTTAACCAGAAAATGTCTCTCTTGATCCCTGTTTTTTGTTGGGTTTTTTTGGGGGGGAGAGGGTGAACAAAACCCCTATGAAGAGCTTCTCACAGTAGGCTTAAAGTAGGCAGGGCTCTCTTATCTAGATCTTCAGCAGTTAGTATCTGACACATAGTAGGCTCTTGGTGAAGAGTTTTTGACTTTGTGAATCAGTTTTGCAGTTGGGTGGGAGTTGTTTTTTGCAGCATTGCTCTGTAAGAATGAAAGCAGTGTGTTTAGTGTTAGGAGCACGGCTCTGGAGCCAGGCCATGGGTAGAATCCCAGCATGCCCAGGCACACACTGTTTAATCTCGGAGGGGTTGCCTGACTCCTCTGGGCTTCAGTTTTTGGATCTGTAAAACAAAGATTTCAATATACCCTGCCTCATAGAGTTATTGTAAAGATTAATTTGTTAGCATATCATGATATCTAATTATCACCTCCTATTATTATTCTTCAGACTTCAGGTCGGGCTCCCAGACCCCTCTGTGACCAAGGATGAATTCCTTGGTTTTCCCAGGCATTAGAAGGGAGATCTTTCCATCCTCATGTGATCATGAAAACAGAGGGCATGCCATTCCTTGGCTTCTGCTAATTCACATGGCAATGTAACCTAACAAATAGGTCTTAAAAATCAGGGTGTTACTCCATGTAAGTAGCCCTGACTTCCACAGAGAAGGCGAGCGTGATGTGACAACAGCAGTGCTTTAACCTGCCCTTGGCCAGCCTTGCGTGTGAGGACACTGATCCTCCATCTGGCCTGGCGTCTGCTGCTCACCAGGGAGAATCACAGAGCCAGGTCTGGCTGCATTTCTAGGTGGCAGCCAGATTAGGAATGGCTCTGAGGGAGTCACACCGAGGGAGAAAGAGAAGCTGGCTTTGCTGTTTGCAGCAACCCATGTCCTGTGCCCATTCAGGAGCCTTTGGCCAGGGCTTGGCAAGCCTGTTGCATTCAGCTGGGCATCTGGGTCCCAAGCTTTCCCTGGTGCACTGCCAGTTGTAGGCTGGGAAGGCTGTAATGGCAGAAGGCCTGGGGGTTGGGGGTGGGAGACACACACCTCTCAGCCTCAGAGGTGGCTTAAATTCTGAGGTAGAGCTGGGGCAGGAAGCTGTGGACCCCTGCCGCCCACCATATAATTTGGAAGGGGGGGGAAAGCTCAGAGCAGGGGGGTGGAGAAGAGGCCCAGGGATCCCTGGAGTGGCAGGAACCTGGGAGGCCAGGCCTGTCACATCGCACCAGCTGGTTCTGAGGCAGTACTGTGTGGGAAATGCCACAGCAGGGATGCATTTCTTCACAAAGAATTGCACTGTGCTGGATGCTGGGGATGCATTCACAGGCAGTATACACATTTTTCTTGTTTTTGCAGGGCTCTGAGTTGGGGCTTCCATTGTTAGTCAAAGCCATAGATTAGTTTGTTACCACTTACTGTGTTAAGAACCACGAAGGAAAAGTGGGGTGTGAGATACAAGGGGACCTGGCCTCACCTGGGGACGTCAGGGAGAGCCTCCCAGAGATGACGTGAGCCAAAATTTGAAGTAGGGGTGGGAGAGATGGGAAAAGGGACAGTGTGTCCAAAGGCCTGGAGGTGGAGCAAATGTGGCTCCTCCGGGGAGAAAGCAAGGTGGGGTGTCTGACTGGCAGCAAGCAGGGGGTGGGAGACACAGCAGGATGTGCTGAGGCCAGAGAGGGGGCAACAGGACCAGAATGCACAGGGGCAGTGAGACACAACTCAAGGGCAACAGATTTGGTTCTCTTTTTTTTCTTTTTTCTCTCTCTCTCTTT
Source organism: Macrotus californicus (assembly GCA_007922815.1). NCBI lineage: Eukaryota > Metazoa > Chordata > Mammalia > Chiroptera > Phyllostomidae > Macrotus > Macrotus californicus. The sequence goes on from VMDR010000318.1 coordinate 70,913, forward strand.
TTATTATTGTTCAAGTATAGTTGTCTCCATTTTCCCCCCATCCTAGCATTCCCCCTCCCACCCTTGATCCTACCCCCTTTTGGCTTTGTCCATGTATCCTTTATATATGTTCCTTGACAACCCTTCCCCCTTTTCCCCTGTTATCTCCTCCCACTTCCCCTCTGGTTACTGTCAGTTTGTTCTTTATTTCAATGTCTCTGGTTATATTTTGTTTGCTTGTTTGTTTTGTTGATTAGGCTCCACTTATTGGTGAGATCATATGGTATTTGTCTTTCACCACCTGGCTTATTTCACTTAGCATAACGCTCTCCAGTTCCATTCATGCAAAGGGTAGGATCTCCTTCTTTCTCTCTGCTGCGTAGAATTCTATTGTGTAAATGTGCCATAGTTTTTTGATCCACTCATTGACTGATGGGCACTTAGGTTGCTTCCAACACTTGGATATTATAAATTGTGCTGCTATGAACATTGGGGTGCATAGGTTCTTTTGGATTGGTGTTTCAGGGTTCATAGGATATAATCCCAGCAGTGGAATTGCTGGGTCAAAAGGCAGGTCCATTTTTAGTTTTCTGAGGAAATTCCATACTGTTTTCCACAGTGGCTGCACCAGTCTGTATTCCCACCAACAGTGCACTAGGGTTCCCGTTTCTCTACATCCTTGCCAGCACTTAATTGTTTATGATGGCCATTCTGGCTGATGAGAAGTGGTATCTCATTGTGATTTTAATTTGCATCTCTCTGATGGCTAGTGATGCTGAGCATCCTTTCATATGTCTCTGGTCCCTCTGTATATCCTCCTTGGAGAAATGTCTGTTCAGGTCCTTTGCCCATTTTTTAATTGTATTGTTTGTCTTCCTGGAGTGGAGCCGTGTGATATTGGTTCTCAATGTTACTTTCTAATAAATAAAACTTTCCAAAGATGGAATTTAGAGATTATCAAGGAATTCCTAATTTGGGAAGTGCCAAAAGAGATGACTTGTGATCATCTTCATGGGTGGAAAAGCAGAACGACTTCGTGGTAAAAGCTTTGATTTGACTTCTGGCCAGTCTTGGTTCAAATTCATCACTTACAGCGATGTAACACTGGGCAAACTACCTCTCTCTAAGCTTCCTGTTTTCTTTTTTAATCTGCAAAATAGTCAGTCCCTATTTCATAGGGTTGTTGTGAGGGTTAATGAGATAGCTCCTGCACGTGACTCACTTAGCACAAGTGCTTTGCTTGGTTAGGCTTTGTGGCTGCTCAGTTCCCTTCTCCTTCTAGGGTTTAATAACTTTGGCTTCATTCTGGACTTGCTCAAGCAAACCAGTATTGTAAGTCATGGACTCACCCCTGGTTTTCTCACAAGAGTAACCTCTATACCCTTTCACTTTTTTCATTCTAGTTTCTCATAAGTGACCGCGACCCTCAGTGCAACCTCCACTGCTCCAGGACTCAACCCAAACCCATCTGTGCCTCCGATGGCAGGTCCTATGAGTCCATGTGTGAGTACCAGCGAGCCAAGTGCAGAGACCCAGCCCTGGGTGTGGTACATCGAGGTCGATGCAAAGGTGAGTGTGTGCATCTCTGTCCTGCCCAGGAGAGGTGCCTGAGCACCACAGCTTCTGGCACAGTGCACTCCCTGTGGGGACAGTTCAGAATGAGTCTATTTATTTGGTGTGTCATCCTATCTCCCCACCCTTTCTATCAGGGAATATGAGGAGAACTGGTCTACCTGAAGGTATGAGCACTTTTCTGTCTTTTAAAAACTGTCACCAGCCTCGGGCTTAGAGAGAGGCCCTGCTGAGTGGCTAGTGATATTTATTTCTGTTTCTATTTTCTAAATGGAGATGCTTAAATTGGCAAGACGTTGTGCTGGCTTATGAGTAGGGGTTCTAAATTTGTGATCAGGAGATGTGTTTTATTTTTTATCTGCTCACATATTTAAAAATATTAAAAAACATTTGAGACATTTAAAAATTGGGAGATGCATTGTAAAAATCTGGATGTTTGTACTTATAAAAAATTGGGAGCTTAGAGAATATTATGTCTGTGTTTCCTCCCACAAGGCACATGGCTAGAGCTGAGTGGCAGCTACCTCCTTTAAAGGGAAACACGTTCTCCAGTTTGTCACAGTTCTCAGCATTCCCTATGGTGTCTCCAAGCTGAATGACATCCTTGGCATACCCAGCTTGCTTCTCTAATTTATGTCACTTTTCTACACCTTGTGGATGTTTGAATTTGTGATTCTGGACTGGTTAAAGCCATTAAAGGAATCTTGGGAGGCTAAGCAGGCCACTCTAGAGCCTCTGATTTTCCAAAGAAAGTGCTTGCCATTTTTGAACTATAAGACATCTTTGAGGCCCCTTGGGCTTGCATGGTTTTGAATAAACCTTGTCAAAAACAATAGTAATGGAACAATTTTTCCTGAGTGGGCTGGAGGTACTTGGGAGAAGAAATAAGTAGACTGTGGTATAAATACAAGCCCCCACTCTCCTAAGAATAACACTGAAGAAGATGAGGCCAGTGGCACTCACTAGCCACTGCCCCTGTGTTGCTAGAAAAGCCCCAGCTGTGTGGACTCACCCGCGGGCCACGGGCACGGGGTTTTCTCAGCACTCTGAGAACTGGGCAGCCATTTTGTTCCGTGGCTCTGGTATGGAATCCAAGCAAAGTACAAAATATGCTCGCTCCTCTCCTCTTTTAGATGCCGGCCAGAGCAAGTGTCGCCTGGAACGGGCTCAAGCCCTAGAGCAAGCCAAGAAGCCCCAGGAGGCGGTGTTTGTCCCAGAGTGCAGCGAGGATGGCTCCTTTACCCAGGTGAGGCCCTGGCCAGGTCTCCCAGGCTGTTTCCTGAACTGAGGCCGAGGGGCGGGGGGGCTGCTGAGCATGGGAAGACTGCTCCAAGCCTTGGCTTTCTGGGAAACAGCGGAGGGCTCTTTGACACCTTCTATGCTACCTTCTGGTGCCTACGTCTCCCCTTCTGGACCCTCCATGCTTTCCTTTGCCAGCTGGCAGTGGGGCTTGAAAAGGCGTATGCAAGTCTGAGCCAGGAAACTGGCATGGCATGGTCCCCGTCCTCCCTGCTGGCCCTCTCCATTTTTCTCTTCTGTCAAATGGATGCTGATTATTTTTTCTTATCCTTGCCAGTTTCCACGGGCAACCCTGGTATTCCCTTCTGTTTATTGCTACCCCTCTGTGCACCCCTCTGCCTACCCCCAAGTCCACAAATGAAGCAGGGATCCCTTTGAGTACAAAGTGAGCTATGGCTCTTGGACTACATGTGGGGTGTATGTGTATGGTGCATAGTGTCTCTGTATGCATGCATGTGCATGCACACTCATGTGTATGCGCACATGTGCATACACTCATGTATATGCTTGCATGCAGATTTTTAAATTTCTTTTCAGGAAGTCCCACCTCTCCTCCTGCCCTGGTTAGAGATTTGTGTAAAAGTAACCCTGGCTATGTAGGTGTTAGCACGGACTATTTCTAAAATGGGACAGGAGGGACAATAGGCTGCTCCTTCGAAACCTTTTAGGCCAGAGGCGGGACACAGCCTGGGGGCAGGAGGCAGCTGGATGAGGGCACTGTTGAATGGACATAGGAAAGGTCGCTGGACAAGGGTAAGCATGGTCTGGGGCCTCGACTCCCTCTGTGGAAGAGAGAGCAGAATTGGACGGAAGCAGAGGCTTCAAAGGTTTCAAAGCTTCCCTGTAATTCTGAATCAATGGGGCAAAGGGTGTGGGCTGGCCTTTGTCCCACGGCTTTCAGGTTTCCTCTCCTGGCTGGCCCTGGGATTGCTGATTTCAGACTGACCCTCTAGCTTGGGAGGAAATGTGGAGGGGTGGTGGGGAAGTAATTGGGTTTCCTATTTTTAAAAGTTTCCAGCTGATTCAAAAGTCCATCCAGGACTGAGGGCCACTGCATTAAACTGACTGTGGCTGCAATTGTGTGAGAGGTGCTTTTATTCATTTTCTACTTAAGCCTCTCCCCAGGCCTATGAGGTAGGTACCATTATCCCCACTTGCAGATAATGCAACCACAGCGGGGTGCAGAATGGCAGCCTGGGTTACAGACTCAGCTACCTCTCGCTCCAGAGGCCTCCATGTTCCACTGTTCTCTGAACTGGCACCTTTGAAGGAGACTCTGAAGTGGGGACCGGCAGAAGGCAGTGTAGTGCTAGGTCCGCGCACTGATCCTGGAGCCAGCCTGCCTGAGTGTGGCTCTCATCCCTGACCTCTCAGGCAAGTCATGGAACTTCTCTGGGTCATAGCATCCTTATGTGAAACATGGAGATTACCTCCATCATTGTACGTAATAATAATAATTATTATGTTATTTGTATTAGTTACCATTATTTTTACTATCATTAATGAATATTGCTATAGCTTATCCCGTAAGCTTGTGATGAGGGTTAAATGAATTAAGGCCTGCAGTACACTTGAAGCATGTAAACTGCTGTATAAATATCTGTTGTTATTATCATCATCATTTCCCTTATCTCTACTCTGGTCCTGCCACTCGCATCTTCCCCAGATTTTCTGGATGATGCTATTTAAGGAAAGTAAAACCAACCTTGTGTGGAACCTCCCCAAATTTGAAAATCGATGAGCTCCCTCATCAATTTGCTTGTTGTGTGCTCTAGTGCAAAAAGTGCAGGCGGTCTTTGTGTGTGGATTTGGGGATCCACGTACGGGGAGAAGAACAGACCTCTCGCAGCTGGGTTTGGGGCTGAGACGGGGTAAAGGTCATAGGGAGGAGGCAAAATCTTTTTTCCCCCTTTCTCCAGGCTTGTGCAATCCTGAGTGTGTTGCTTATGAGAACGGGTGACCCCTGCCCTCCGGGGTTTGAAGTGTTTGCTGCCTCGTGACAGACAGCTGCGGGCCAGCTTTTGTTTTGGCGAGGCCGGCCGGGCCAGGTGGTGTTTGCTGGGGAGAGGAACTTCCAGATTAGTCAGGGCAGGATTGTTAAGTGAGAGGGCCCCTGAAGTTCAGCAAAGGTTGGATAGACAGTCAGGAACCCCCTCATTTGTTTGACACGCTAAGCACTGCCATGTGTCTGCAGGCTCAAGGCGGGTCACCCCAGTGGGCTGCCAGGCGGCCAGACAGCCGGCCGGTCCCCGTTACAGTGATTGAAGTGGATGTGCTTTTCCCCGTGATCAAAGACACTGCAGTAACTTCACAAAATGGGGTTGTCTCTTTGAGTGTGCGTCAGTCGCTCTGACGGGCTGCCAAAAGGCTGTGGGACAGAGTGTTTTTCTCCCTCTCTCAGCCTCCCCTATCTCTGAGCTGGACTTTTTTTTTTAAAGACTAAATCCCAGAGATCAGCTATGTTGCTTTAACGTTCTTTATAATATTGATATGCATGTGTCTTGGTGTTAATAACAACATATGTTAGCCCTGGGAGTTATTACAGCAATCCAGTCTTGAAGCTTAGGGAGGCAGTGAAGGGACCCGAAAGAGACCAAGTTTGTCTGGAGTAGGGCACAGCTTGGAATCACGTAACTGGGTTGACTTCAATGGGGCTCATGTGGGACAAAATGGTCTCTGTTTTCTTCTTTGTTTTCCCTTGTTCTCTTCCCTCCAGACCCCTCCACCCCAACTCACACAGCAGAGTGGTTGGTGCACATTTGATACATTTGATTTTTTAAAACCTCGAAAGCTACTGAGTCTGCATCCCAGACCATGACATCAGATTCTGGGAGTAGGACCCAGACATTGCATTGTTTCAAGCTCCCAGGTGATGCCAGAGCTGGGTCAAAGTTGCAAACGGCCCACTGTTGTCAGGGCTTCATCCCCCTTGTTCTCAACTGCATCATTGGAATGCGGGCTTAAAGCCCTTTGGCGACCTGCTGAGTAACGCAGCAGACTCTGGTCTTTGTTCTCTGCTGTGGCCTTATCTGGTTTCTCTTCTGGATATCAGGAGCGTGACTCCTGACATCTGTTCTACCAAAGTTCTCCGTAAGCAGTTGTGTGATGCCCGAGCTGATGCACAGAAGTCACAACTGTAGTGGAAAGGTCACCCCTACCAGGAAATGCTGGCTGGAGCTTGTCCAGCTTGTGCATCACGGAATGATAATGATGGTGGGTGCTAGGCACTGAGTTTTATACCCATTAATCTCCTCTGGGACCTTTGGAGGTAATTATTAATACCCTTATTTAGAATGTAAACCTGAGTTTCAGAGGGGTCGAATAACTGGTTCACTAAGCTAAAAAGGATTTGCTCCCAGCCTGCCCGAATTTCAAGGCCTGTGCTCTTAACTGTTTTATACTACAGAAGGGTCCTTGGTGTAAATGTAACTCATTGTCGTCACAATTGCTACTCTAGAAGTCCCTTCTCTGATGCTGTGGACCAATCAGTCAAGCAGACATTTAAAAAAAAAATCCTTTTGATTATGGAAATTTTCAAATATACAAAAAAGTAGAACTAATAGTATGATGAATTCCGTGCACTCATTACCCAGCTTCAACAATGATGGACATGTGGCTGATTTTGTTTCGTCTTACTCCATTTTCATCTTCCACCCCTAACTGGATTGCTTCAAAGCGAACCCCAGACACACTGTTTTTTCATCTCTGACAGTTTAGAGCTCTCCTATGTTCTGGGCTAAGTGCTGGTTGCTTCGGGGCAATTTGAGAAAAGTCAAGGATTTTCCATGGAGAAAAGATCTGAAAACATATGATAAAGTAGCCAGTAGACGAGATCATACACGTAAAAATGGTTATATTTCACGTGCCTATTTACAAATTGGTAACTTAGAATCCTGAGTGTGTTTTATTGTTAAGAAAATATACGTAAATTGAAAATTTCCACATAAAAGTTACCTTAAGCAAAACTAAAAAGTGAATGACATGTGTTAGCCTTAATGGCAGAAGACTAACATTAGGTAAAGAACTCTTACAAACCAGAAAGAAGGAGATTCTAGTAGAAACATGGAGAAGAGATATCAACAGGCCGTTTACACAATATCAAATAGCCAATAAGTGAATGTGAATGAGCTTTTTTTCCTTAGTAAATAAGGAAATACAAATGAAAATAATGATGTGCCACTTTGCTTACTAAATCGGTAAAAATTGAAATATTCAAGCTTGGGTGAAGGGAAAAGGCTACCCCCACATTGCAGTGGGGAAGATAAATTAGGACTGATTTTTTGTGTAATGATTTTGCAATACGGGTCAAAGGTGTTTAATTGTGCCCGCATCTCGAGCCTGAAGTTCTACTTCTAGGAATTTATTCTAAGTACATAATTTAAAGTAATGTGCAAGTATTTAGCCGCAAGGATTTCCAAGTTGTGCTGATAGTAGCAAAAATTTGGAAACAACCTAAATACCTAATAATAGAGAATTGCTTCAACAAATTATGACAGCCCCAGCACGCGGCTTGTAAAATGATGTGTTGCAGAGGCTTGTTGTGCCTCTGTGTGTCTGTGTGTATGTTAGGGACTTAATTAATCACACAATTAAAGAGAGAACTATTTTCACTTTTTTTCTAAATAGGAAAGTTATATACACATTGTAAAAAAAAAAATCTGATAATACAGAAATACGTAAAGTAGGAAGGTAAAGCCAGTGATTTCATCTCTCTGAAATAGTAATAATGACACCTACAACCCTCTGGACTTATTTTCTTTGTGTGTCCTTATTATTTAGGAAAGAAAAGGTACAATATCATATATCATTTTGTAACACTTTCTTAAACTAATTATATTGTGGACGCATTGCCAGGTTAATCACATGTACATTTACCTCATTTTTTAAATGGCTGCCCTGTAGTTCATTGTATGAATGTGCCATGAATCTTGGAAGTTTGGGGATTAACCTTTTGGGCAGTGAGTACTGGGGCAAAGGGACCTGCACTTTTTACGGCATTTGATGTGTGCTGCCGAACTGCCTCCGTGGTGTTGAGCCACAATGTGTTTGATTAGTGGTGCTTGTGAAATACGTTTCAAGCCATCTTAATTTTTTGTGTAGATGGATTTTAGTTCTAGTAATTCTGTAGAATACAAAACACAATTTGTAATGTTACTTCGATGTGGAAAAATGTGTTAGGTTTTCCATCATTGAGCTCCATGTTCTAGGAACAGTCTTTCTTGATACAGCTCTGTCTGGTACTAATATTTTCCCCATTTCTACTTGTTCTAATCACTGTTCCCCCACCAATGCATACATATACATACTCTTTTATTTCTGGAAGTCATTTTTCTCTTTCTTTTTTACATACAGGGGCCTGGGGACCGTGCTTTCTTCATCATGATGCTTTGTGCTGAAGTTGGAAGCACAAAGAAAATTTGCTGTGGCTTTTTGGCAAAGACAGTGGGCTCCCCTTGTCTACATTTCTATAACTCTTACTGTCGTATTTGCCAAAACCTAGGGAACTGCAATGTATCTCCTAAGTGCCTGAGCAGGCCTTGATGTTCATGGTTAGCTCCTTCTTTTCCCCGTCCCCACAGTACAGAACTGGTCTTCCCGAAGTCACTCCTGCAAGCCTGGGCCATGTGACTAGCTTCCCCTGGAAACAAACACCTGGCTTTACCATCTGGGCCTCCCTCTTCCAGATCCCCAGCTAGTACAGAAGGTATCAGTGATGTTAGGGACTGGGAGCCTTTGTTGGCTTCAGCTGATTAAACATGGACAGGCTGGAGTGCTGAGCATCCTCATAGAGTGAAGAGATTTTTCCTATCTTTGATGAGTCTAGAGGTTGCCAAAGAGCCCAGAGACTCAGGACATTCCAGTACTAAGCCTGCATTGCGTCTATACGCTGCAGTGTGCTGAGCTTCTCCAGCCCATTGGATTCCCCCAAACAAAGCCAGTTCTGTTTGTTTTAGTGGGTGGTGCCCTGCTTCAGGCTCCCTCGGCCTTCTATGGCATGCACAATACCAACTTTTCTTCTCTTTAAAGCAGTCACACTGTTAAAATTCAAACCCATCCTTTATGTATAGATGGCATAATGGTCAATAGACTCACTGTTGGGCACGTGGTTACTTTTCTTTTTCCTTTTTTGGTTAAGTGCTCAATAAACATATTAGTATTGTTACAATTTGAACATCTGCTGGACTGAGAGCATCTTACTACCTGCTTTACATGTGTTTTTCTTTGAATTGCTTTTGTTCCAAACAACCAAATAGTGAATGTGGTCATTTGTATGGCAATGCCCACTCTTCAGCACATATTAGCACATGTTTGGCAAACGTTAGATTTCTTCCTCTTCAGGCCTCAGTTTGCTCAACTGTAAAATGGGAGAGCTAGTTGAGCTATTCCACAGGCTAGCAAACTGTGACCCATGGGCAGGCCACCAGATTTTGTTCTTTAAAATAACAG
>VMDR010000318.1:80309-128438 GCA_007922815.1 Macrotus californicus
GGCAACCGCTAATCAACCTTCTATTTCTATGGATTTGCTTATTCTGGACATTTCATAGAAATGGAATCACATAATAAGTATGTGGTCTTTAGTGACTGGCTTATTTTACATAGTGGAATGTTTTCAAGGTTCATTCATGTTATAATGTGAGTCAGTACTCCCTTCCTTTTTATTGTCAAATAATATTCCATTGTATGGATATACCTCATTGTAAGTCTATTCGTCAGCTGATGGACAGATGGATTATTTCCACTTCTTGGCTGTTATAAAACATGGTCTTCTGTGCAAGTTTTTGAAACTATACATCCAATTTAGTGGATGTATGGTTTCAATTCTCTTGGTAGATACCTAGGATTAGAATTGCTTGGTTTTATGACTCTATGTTTAAGCTTTTGAGGAACTGACAGACTGTTTTCCCAGGTGGCTGTACCATTTAACATCCCCACAGTGATGTCTAGGGACTCCAATTTCTTTACGTCTTTGCAAACACTCATTATTGTCTATCTTCTTTGTTATAGCCATCCTCTTGGCTGTGAAGTAGTATCTTATTGTGGTTTTGATTTGTATTTCCCTAATGACTACTTTTAAGTATATTTTATTGATTATGTTATTACGGTTGTCCCAATTTTTCTCCCTTTGCCTCCCTCCTCCCAGTACCCCAATTCCCTCCAACAATTCTTTAGTTCATGTCCATGAGTTATGGATATAAGTTCTTTGGCTTCTCCATTTCCTATACTATTCTTAACATCCCCTGTCTATTTTGTAGCTACCAATTATGCTTTTTTAATTCTTTCACCTTTTCCACCATTCTCCCACCTTCACCCTCCCAGCTGATAAACCTCCAAAAGATCTCCATACCTATGATTCTGTTCCTATTCTGCTTGTTTACTTAATTTGTTGTTTTTTTTTTAGATTCAGTTGTTGATAGTTGTGAATTTGTTGCCTTGTTGATGTTCATAGTTTTGACTTTATTTTTCTTAAATAAGTCCCTTTAACATTTCATGTAATAATGGCTTGGTGATGATGAACTCCTTTAGTTTTACCTTGCCTGGGAAGCACTTTATCTACCCTTCCATTCTAAATAATAGTTTTGCTGGATAGAGTAATCTAGGTTGTAGGTCCTTGCTTTTCATCTTTTTGAATACTTGTTGCCAGTCCCTTCTTGCTGGCAAAGTTTCTTTTGAGAAGTCAGCTCATAGTATGAGTACTCCTTTGTAGGTGACTCTCTGCTTTTCTCTTGCTGCTTTTAAGATTTGCTCTTTATCTTTTAGCTTTGGCATTTTAGTTATGATGTGTCCTGATGTGGGCCTCTTCAGGTCTAACTTGTTTGGGGGCTCCTGGTGCTTCCTGGACTTGTATGTCTATTTCCTTCACCAAATTAGGGAAGTTTTCTTTCATTATTTTTTCAAATAAGTTTTCAATTTATTGCTCTTTCTCTTCTCATTCTGGCATCCCAATGATTCAGATGTTGGCATGTTTGGAGATGTCCCAGAGTCTTCTTATACTGTCCTTGGTTTTTTTAATTCCTGTTTCTTCTTTCTGTTCTGGTTGAATGTTTATTTCTTCCTTACGTTCCAAATCATTGATTTGAATCCCAGCTTCCTTCCCTTCACTGTTGGTTCCAGGTAGATTTTTCTTTATTTCACTTAGCATAGCCTTCATTTCTTCTATTATGTTGTTGCTGTACTCAATGAGTTCTTTGGGCATCCTGAACTCTGCATCTGATAAGTTGGCTATCTGTTTTGCTTAATTCTTTATCTGAGGTTTTGTTTATTCTTCATTTAGGCCATATTTCTTTGTCTCCTGAATTTGGCAGCCTCCCTGTGTTCGTTTTGCTGTATTAGGTAGAGTTGCTTTGAGTCCCTGTAAAAGGCACCCATTTGGATGAATGTAGCTTCTTTAAATCTTTGGTTATTGGACTTCCATACAATTAAATTTTCTGACAGTTCTGGGTGTTATTTGTTTTGAGATTTAGTTGTAATTCCTTTTTGTGGTTGCACGAGGAGGCAAAATATGTCTACCTATGCCTCCATCTTGATGGAAAACTCCCTAATGACTATTGACATTGAGCATCTTTTCATGTACTTTTTGGCTATTTGTTTATCTTCTTTGGAGAAATGTCTATTTAAAGCCTTTGTTTATTTTTAATTTCAGTTATTTGTCTTTATTATTGAGTTGTAAGAGTTCTTTATATATCCCAGATACAAGATCCTTATCAGACATGTAATTTACAAATATTCTCCCCCATTCTTGGGTTGATTTTTCACTCTCTTGATAATGTCTTTTAATGCACAAAAGTTTTAATTTTAAAGAAACCAAATTTATCTACTTTTTAAAATCATACCTAAGAAACCGTTTCTTGATCCAAGGTAACAAAGATTTACTCCTGTGTTATAAGAGTTTTCTGGTTTTCACGTTTACATTTGGATTGGTGATCCATTTGAGTTCATTTTTGTACATGGTGTGTGGTGTTACACGTACATGTCCAGTAATCCCAGCACTGTTTGTTGAAAAGTCTGTTCTTTCCCCGCTTAAACTGTCATGGCACCCTTGTTGAAAATCAGGTGACCATAAATATGAGGGTTTCTTTCTGGACTTTCAGTTCTATTCCATTGATCTACATGTCTATTCATATGTCAGTGCCACACTCTCTTTATTACTATAGCTTTGCAGTAAGTTCTGAGTTTTCCTTTTCCTTTTTAAATGAATGGTGCAGTGAGTGTTTTTCTGCACCCATGTGTGGGGTCAATGCCAGCTGCCATCACCAGGAGAGTGAGGAGATGGGAGCCCAGGAGCCTGGAGCCTGTGCTGTGGTTCTAAGTTTTGTGACAAGTATCAGTGTCCTTGGTTTGGTGTTGGCAAGGGAAGGAAAGGGTGGGGAGAGAAAGGTGCAAAATGGGGGGTTGTTAGAAACTCTCTAGAATCACTAGAGAGCTCTCTATCTTTGACAGGCTAATATTTCTTCTTTGAATCTATGAGCAGGGAAGAGATTTCTTTTTCAAATTAGAAACTGGGGGTTATAGCAAGTCTTGATACCTTAGAGAAGTGTTACTACCTGTGTGAGTCAAGCATTGGGCTGGGCTTCCTCCTCTCCCTACAGTGATATAGCCTCTGTGGTCATTAAGGTTCTGAGCACATCAAGATCTGAAAAGATGTAGAAACAGGAGCCCTGATTAGCACCAGCTAGCTTCCAGCTTCCTACGGGGGCTCTACTTCTTGCCTTCCAATGGTGGTCTACATGATATGTAATTTGCAGTGAATATACAACCTCAGTTATGTTGCTATCAAAACATACTTTAAACTTGTAAATGATGGCAGGGACAGGGCCTGATTCATCCCTGTGCAGAAAGGACTTGTCTAGCAAGTGACTCATCTCATCTCCTGCATATAGTGGGAGCCACCACTCTTGTGTTTTCAGTGAGAGAACTGGTACCCCTTGGGGTCACCCATCAGGTGCGGACATGTGCATTGAGATACGGGTGGATGGAGCATGCTTTGTGCCAAGGACACTAGATCCATTGTGTCTTGTCAGGACTTGCCTACCCCGACCACTGCTCAGTCCTAGTCTTCAATGGCTTTTCTCCTGATGAATGGCAACTGAGCATCCTTTCCCAGGTTGGCTGGCCTCATTTGCTTTGGAGCAAGCATGCTGGGTCTGGGTACTCCCAGGGGGTATATACCCTGGTGAGTCTGTCCCCACAGTTGGTCTATTGTGGAAATGAAAGAAGCAAGCTCCAGGAGGTATGTGTAGCTGCTCTTCTGCAAGGGGGTGTACTTGGGAGGTAGGGAAGGACAGAAGCCCACTTCTCTGGCCTTCCTGCTGCCTGTGGGAATGGGGAGGCTCAGTGGTGGGAGCTCCAATTACCACCTCTGCTGTTCTTTTTCAGATAACAACGCTTACTTACATAGCACTTACTAATGCCAGGCTGTTTCACAAGTGCCTGACACGTATTAACCTACTCAGTCCTCACCATGACCTGTGAGGTATTTAGTCCTCTCTGTGACTTATGACACTATTATATGCCCATTTTATAGATGAGGAAGTGGAACCCCAAAGAAGTTGACTAGCCTGCCCAGGGTCACACAGCTTGCAAGTAGTATCAGGGGTCAAACCCAAGTGCCTTGGCCCTAATCACTACTGTCTACGCCTCTCTAAAGGACGTTGCATCTTTTGAAGTGATGGTGGCTATAGCATAGCCAGGGGGTGGTGACTCAGGTGAGTAAAGCTGGAAAATTATGTCCCGCGAGGAATATTCAAAGCAGCCGGAGACGTTTGGTTTGGAGACAAGAAGAATCAAAGGACGGGGGTGTGAGGGGGAGAGATGACCAAGGGGATACAGGAGTGCCATCTGCGGGTGTTTGTCTGAAGACGACAGTTTTTAAGTGAAGAGTCTCACAGAGCTGGCCCAGGATCACTGAGCAAGATGTATAATGACTCAGATTCTGACTCAAAACATACAAGGATGTCTTACAAGTAGAGCAGTCACTGTCTGTGGAGTGTCTGTGACGCAAAGAAGACATAACTTCCCATCCTGGGAAATGGGCAAGCAGGGACTGGACCACCCCTGGCCCGGGCGACGTGGGGGTGGGGCGGCGGTGCCATTGCCCTGGAAAGGAGCTTAAACTGAAGACTCCTGGGAGGTAACTTGCACACTTTTTAGGATTTTATGAGATGGTAGCTAATAATGTTCAACCAGGTGGGCAGACACACAGTAGGCCCACAGCAAACACTTATGAACCGTCCAGGCAGAGCCATTAATACCCACATTTGGGCCTATTGCCACTGCACTGGGTGTGCATCCAACGTGTCAGGAGGTGACCCTGCAGGTCAGTCTGCTCAACTCTTTTGCAAAATTCGAGGATCAGATTGTTTTCCCCGTGTCAAAGTAGAGAGATGTAATAGGAACACGAGAAGGAGGTATGAAGGCAGAAGAGTTGAATTAAATGTGAAGTCAGATACGGGAAGCCAGAAAGAGCTCCCGCCTCCTGCAGGCCACCCTCATCACAGCTCCAGTTTCAGAGTTTGGAGCTAAACAAAGCTCCTGCACAAGAGGGACTCTTATTGGGTATTTTTTTAAACATATTTGATTCCCCTCCCCCACTCATGGAAATAAAAGTGAATGAATTAGGTATCGTATTTGCTGTTTACTAAACCTGGGCCATTCTAAGCACTAAACAGAGAGTTAGAAGTCGATAAAATAAAGCCCTTTGAGTCCCTGAAGCCCTGATACGCAGGTTTTAAAAATATCTTAAGTGTGTGTTGTGCGGGGGTGGGGGGGGATGGTGTTCATACTTTTTGGAAAATACAAAAAAAAGGTCTTCATCACATACTTGGAAGCGTGGTAGTAACATTGGCAATTAGGTAGTAGTTATAAATTTCCACCTTACTCTTGAGCAGCAAAAGTTCAATTTAGAGCAGGCTTGTAAAATTACAGAATTGGGGGTTAAAGGGGCCTTCAGAGGTATCTGGTTCACCTTCTCCTTCCTTTCCCTGCCCTGCCCCAATCCAGGGCTCAGGTTCCACTAACAGTTTCTCACCAAGCAGTCATCTAAGTTTTGCTTGATTGCCGCCAGAGACAGGAAGCTTATTACCGCCAACAACAACATGTATAATTTATTTTGGGACAGTTTAGTTGGAAAGTTTTTCTCTATGATGACTTGAGAGCTGTCTTCCTGTAATTTCCATCAGATGACCCCGGCTCTAGCTGAGGGACTTTGTAGAATCCACAGAAATCCCACTTTCCACAGAAAAATTTAAAAACAGACACCATTATGTCCATGTGCAATCTTGTCTTTTAGCCAACAAATATTTATTTCTGCCCTGGCATAAATTCTTACTTTTATCACTCATTCCCATATCATAGGGACTTCTGTCTCTCTTTCCTCCTGGCCTCTTTCTTCTGAATTCAGTATGGAGTGCCTTTCCCCAAACTAGAAACAAGATTTCAGATGTGGTCATAAACAGTCTGGGGAAGAATGGGACCTTCTCTCGTTCTACATATACCTCCCCTAACTAATATGGTGTTGGCAGCCACATCGCACCATCATCTCGTGAAAAAACATAATCAACAAAGAATCTCTTATTTGGGAGGATTTGACATTGAAGAGTTATTCTGCTTCCCTGTCCCTCCTCCATTACATTCTGGAGGATGAGGTAGATACCGTGGAAGGAAAATCCCTCATTCCTTAGTAGACAGACTGTCCTCCCTAGGCCTGGCATGGAGCAGGGGACAGTGTCTACAGCCAACAAAGATAGCTATGCTTTGAAGCTTTGGCCTCCATCCTCCCTGCACAGGGGAAGGGGGACAGGATGGATCAGTATATGCTGAGCGCCTACTCCACACCCAGCACTGCTTTAGATGCTTCATCCAGGGTGGGGCAAAAGTGGGTTTACCATTGTGAGTACGCCAAACAGTTTATTGTTGTATTATTATTTATTGATTATTGTGTAATTTTTCCATACGAACAACTCTAAGCCTACTTTTGCCCCCACCGTGTATATCTTACTTCATTCTGTCTTCTCAATGACCTTCAAGGTGGACACCATTAGCCTTATTTCATAGATAAGCTCAGAGAGGTTAAATGACTTTACCAAAGTCACACAGCTTGTGGGAGAGAGGGTATTTAAACGTAGGTCATTTTGGCTCCAAAGCTGTTTTTCCTCCTGCATCTTGTTGCTTCTGAGCCAAACCTCCCTGAAGATGAGGAGGACGTTTGTGGGATAACCTTTCCCCAAAGGAGGAAAAACATGCTCATGTGTGGCAGACCAAAAAGATGACTCCATCCCTTCCTTCTGCCCACCCCCCTACCCTGCTGCCTTCCAGCTCTCTTCCATGGGTGAAATCACCCAGAAAAGTTAATGCTGCCATCACTAGATCCATGAATTAAAGGACCATATGTCATCAAAATGACTGGGCTATAAAAACTTGGGAAAGAAGTATGGTCACAAGACTCCTTGTTCACACAGTCCCACCTAGAAAATTTTGTTCTTGTTTTTTGAGTATTTCATGATTATTGCCAGAAAGGGTGGTGTGAGAAGTTTCCTTTCAAACAGTGGTTCTTAAAGGGTAGTCCCTGGACCGGCAGCCATGGTGTCACCTGGGAACTTGTTAGAAATGCAGATTCTGTGGCTGACCCCAGATCTAATGAATCCAGAAACTCCATGGGTGGGGCCCAGCCATCTGTTTTCAGAAACTCCCCAGGTAAATCTAACCATACCCAATAAGCCATGTTCTCCTGCAGCTTCTGATGGAGAGAGATATTCTGAGAGCCTGGAGAGTCAGTCTTTCAGCAAGAGCCCCTGGGACCCCTGGGAAACACAGCTTCTCAGTGGTTCTGTAGGGAATGCCGGCAAAATGAAAATGCATCTGCTCTGGAACAGAGTGACCAGTGGGGCCAACAGGAAGACCCTTATCTTTCACTGTGCATTCATCTAATCCGAAGACTCTGCTAACTGATTTGGAGCAACTGGCCGATTAAAAATAAAAAGACAGCTTCATATTCCCACCGCCTGAAGAGACATAGCCACATGCCTTCTGCTTTTCGTTTAACTTTTTCCCACTAGGAAATGTTCAGGTACATGGTAGTAGTCACTTCAGTTCAAGTTTAGTAGTTGCTACTAAGGATGCTCAATCAAACCTGTCTCTTTGCATATGGTTCACATTTTCTATTTTACAAAAGCAGCACAAAGAAACAGGGCAGGGGCCTGAAACCACAGGGTGAGAAGGGGCTGTGCCTTGGAGGGGATCCCAGTTGTCAGTGAAAGCCTGAGGCAGTTCAAGATTAATTTTTTTTCAAACAAATATAGACCTTGAGAAAATGTTACAAAGAAGGGGGTGGGGGCCTGCTGGAGGGAAACTATTTCAAGGATAATGAATGAAATGAGAGCCTGATACCCAGACTGTAAAAACGTAGTTCTGGGAGAAGCAAACAAATACGCCTAGGCCCTGAGCTTCATTACACTGCCTCTTTTTTTTTAAAGCAAATTTTTGAGAACACTAGTACCATGCAATGCGCCCCACACAAAATTAAGGGAGGGTCCCACAGTTAAATAAGTTTAGGAATTATTGTGAATGATCGCGTCCTCTCAGAGCAAAGTCATGAATTGATTTAAGGCTCTGAGACATTCTGCTGTCGATACCTCATTTAATTTTAGTTAACCCAGTATTTCCAAAGTTGTTTGGCTAGAGAGCCTCCACATCCTCAATAATTCCTAGTCACACCCCACAGGACACCAACTGCACTCACCACTGTCAAAGCGGCGGAAGTAAAGGCGCTGGGAACGGAGTAGAAAAGTGGGCACGTGCAGGAAAGACTGCTCTCCTAGGGGAGCAGGGACCCTTCACAGGAGGGAAAGCAAAAGTCCAAAGACAGAGAAGGAATTTTGGAATGTGAGGTCTGATCCCTGTGCGACAACCACCCCCAAGAACAGCCAAAGGAAAATAGGCTGGCTATTGGGTGCAGCAGAGGCCCCCATGTGGTCCCCCAAATATCTCCAGGAAATGCCTCACTCAAGCTGGAGCAAAAGCCTCTCTTCCAGCTGCCTCCTTGACCTGAATTATTTATCCCATAGCCTCCTCCTCCCCCCAAAAGAGTTCCATTTGCTGGAGATTACAGGCACAAAGAGACCGTCAGTTCCCTCAGACACCCGCACACCCGCACACCTGCCACCTGCCACAACGAGGTGCTGGTGATCGGGCTGCCTCTGGGCCTTGTTTTCCTTCTTTGTAAAATGTTTGGGTGTGACTGGTGATCACTAAAGTTTTCTCCAGCCCTGTCCACTCTGAAATTTTACGAGAGTTTGGAGATGGGGGATTCTAAAACCTAGGTTGTTATGAACTAGCCGTGACGCTTGAACAAGTAACGTCTGCTCCCTGTGCCTCTCCTGTGGAAGATGTGCACCCAGGGTGACTGAGGCCCAAATGAGATAACCCATAGATCGTCAGCGGTGATTGAAGGCCACTGTAAAGTACAGCAGGAGGTGGTGGTCTCCGTTAGGGGCGTGGCACCTGCGGTTGTGGCTGTCTGTATGCGTCTGTCTTTGTTGTTCTCCCTGCTCTCCTCCATTCACTCCCAGACGTGCTCTGTCCCGGGAGCTGGTGTTTGCTCCGCTCTTCTCTCCTCACCGCTCACCCAACTACATCTGCCAGGAGGGCCAGCCTCCCACATCTGTCAGGTGTCTGGGAGTTGGGCTGATGTTGAGGCTTAGTAGGCTTAAAATAATTTCAGATTTTGTCTTAATTTGGGCAGAAGCTGACCTGCAGTCTACTGCTGGACTGTTTATACAAAGGACTTCAAGCCAAAAATTTTAAGTATATGAGTCAGAGATGAAATTTACTTACCTAAGAACACACTGTTTTAGAGTACCTTTAGGAACACTACTCACATTCAACAGTATAGTTACACAGAGAGTAACCTCACTTAAATTGATGAACGAACACAATTTGTTAAGGAAGGACCCATCAGTTGACGTTTCAGCCTCCCTGGGATGCTCCAGAGTGGGACAGGAACACATTCCATGGCATCTGTTCCTCCAGGGCCAGGACAGCCCTGAGTTTTGAGAAGTGCATGGTAGGATACTAGACATGGCCAATTAGTTACCCTGCTAATTCCTCTTGGCCCATGTTCTTCCCATAGATTATCGTATTTTGCTGTGTATAGCATGCACTTTTTTTGCCCAAATTTTTGAGGGAAAAATAAGGATGCGCATTATACATGGATAGTACTAATTCTGTATTTGTATAAATGTTTTTAATTTTTTTATTTATGCTTATGCATGAAAAGTGTAACTCTAGAAAGCAATAATGATATCTGTGTGCAAAATAATGCCCTGGAATACAATAATCAGTTTTGTTTCTAAATATAAATAAATGAAAAATAGAATTAAAAAGTTAAAACAAAAGCTTTTTTTTCCTGAAAGTTTGAGCCCAAAACGTGGGTGTGCATTATATACAGGAAAATATGGTAATCTGAAAGTTGATTAATTTGCGGCTGGGGGTAGCAGAGGTAGAACAAAGAATAAATAATTAATTTATTAATTCAAAAGAATAGGTAAGTTTGCAAAGAAGGAGGCTAAACTAGGTAGAATTTACACCTTGATATCTGTATATACTACCAATTCTATAGAATTGATATCCTGGTCGTTTTTCTGCAAGAAGCCTTACTTCTCTCCTCTGAGTGTAGTAAGACTGTTGCTATCTGACCAACTTCCCCTTCCTGCATGGAAACTTTTTCAGACTCTGTTGATTTCAGAACGCCCCCTCCTCTGTGGCTGGTCAGAATACGATGTTCTTTGGTTCCCACCAGAGAATCTGGCTGTGCCCTCTTTGAGTGCATAGATAGTTTGCCTAAAAATAGCACAATGATATATAGTGTAGCTTACCTGGTTACTCAACCATGTGAACTAAGTGCTTTATTTTCATTATCTAATGTAATTCTATCAACAGTGGAGTGAGATGGGTATTACTATCTCCCCTTTTCAAATAGACTCGGGCCGTCTGAGACTTGGCTTGACTGTGAAGCTTTTCGAGGCTGCAGAGGTTTAGAAAGTTCAGTGGTTAGGCGACGGAGGAGGCTTGCTGGGGATGGTGGGCTGCAGTCTGACTTTGTGACCACTGCTTTCTGTCTTCATGTAACTTCTTTTTCTTCGAGAAGGCATCCCGAAAACTCCATAAGACAATTCACAAACATCCTTTTGATTGAAAACCATGGATTAATTCACCTGGGGCTCTTTCAGCAAAGGGAAGTGACCTTGCTGGGCAACTCCTGCACTTTCTGCAGTCTGCTGCCCCCTCCCCTGCAGCACACCTGGGGCAGGTGTGCCCAGTTCTGTGTGCTCCAGTCCTCAGAGGCAGCGATTCCTCGTTTGGTTCCAGTTTTCTAGGACTTGGAAGCAGCTCCCACCCTAAAGATTTTGTAATCCAGAGTTTATTCCTTGGAGCTTGGTCCGAGGGAAATGCTGAGGGCCTGAGGGAGAAAGGGGCTATGTTTGGGCCTGTGGGCCTGGCTGGGGGCTGGGAGGCAGTGTCCGTGTGTCCTCGGGGATACAATGGGCATACTCAGTGAGCACGTGGCCCTTGGGACCCGCTGAGCCCAGAGGTCAGATTATATTCCTTGAAACAAAGCTTTGGGTTTAAGCCCTTAGTCATGCATTTAGTTCTGCCCCCACTAGCCTTGGAGGGGACTCTGCATTCCTGGGAGGAGGGGGCTTTCCATCCAGCAGTTCTCTGCAGCCTGCTGGACCACATGCCTGGCTGTATATAACAGGCAGCACTGGGCCAAAGGCACTGGCTTGGGTGTGGGGCTTGGGCAGTACTGTCCTCAAGGAGAGGGAGGCCGGCCTTGACCGAGGGAGCCAAGGGGCCTGGGGGTGAGTCAGTGTGGCTGCCCAGCCCCAGGAACAGGTTTCCCTTGAGGTGATTATTGGCCAAGGAGGAGGAAGTAGCCAGCCAGGCCCTATTAAAATTCTGTCAGTGGCAAGGAATCGTCTCTAGGAACTATCCCCTGCAGGGCTGACAGAGTCTGAAGGGGTACAATCCAAGTTTCCAGCCGTGTTTCCCACCCAAGCTTCGGGAGGTTACTAGGGGAGCTCTGGCGTGGGAGCAGGCCTGCTTGCCAGGTGTTTCTGACACAGAGGAGAGCAATCATTGCCACAGCCACCCTGCATCTGGCCATCACCCGTGCCAGGCACTGGATTCACACTGTTTGTTTTCCTCTTCAGAGCCTCCCAGGCTTGACCTTGTTATCACTATTTTATAGATGGGGTTCACAGAGCTAAGTCTCTAACTGGCGAGACCAGGATTTGAACTCAGGTCTGTCTGGGTTTCTTTCCACTCCACTATTGCGCCACCTCAGAAGGTAGCACTGACCTTGTGAAAGCATCTGGGGCAGTGGCCCTGGCCAGGGGATTGTCTCCAGGAGATGAAGTGGGAGTGGAATGTGGCACTGAGGTAAAAGGCATTGAGTATTGTTTCCTTGCATGGACAGGAAAGGTAAATGCCTCATTTACATACAGAATCGTACTGGTAAGAACAGGATGCTCTCCATCTTGTTCTCATCCTGATTTGAGGGTTAGGCCCACAGGGAAACAACTAGTCTTGGGGAAACTATGGTGTTTGGGATCCACACAGAAGTAGAACCCTTCTTCATTGATAGCTTCTGGGTTTCACCCAGGCTGTCAGATGTCTCTTTTACCTCTGGCCCCTCATAGACCTCAGCACTCAGGTCGTTTGCTGTTATTGCCTATCCTCCATTTCAACACGTCCTTGATCCCAACAGGCACGTTTCCCCACACTTTAATATCTGTGCAAATTGGCACGCATCTTGTAAATGAGGTCTACATTTAATGTGGTGGGGCTGTTTAAATTGATGTTACAATTTTAGAATTGATGGAGACCAAGATTGAGAAAACATGATAATTTATGCATTTATTCAACTCATCAAATGGTTATAGTAAAAGCCAGGCATTATGCTAGATGCTTAGAATATAGAAATAAACCTGTATGTTGTCCCTTGCCTTTGGGAAGTCACATTCTAGGGGGAAATAGACTCGATAGATGAACGGCTATAGCTCGTTGTGATAAGAGCTCTGAATTTGGGAAAGCAGCATATGTGGAGGATCAGAGGAGGGAGCGAGGGAAGGTGAGTAGGCCTGGGCCACTTTGCAGAGAAGGTGGGTCACCAAGAGGGTGGGAATCCGAAGGGATTAGGAGGAGGCTGGATGGGCTGTGGAGTGTTACGCCAGACAGATTGAATAGTTGGGGCAAACAAACTGCAGGACCATGAGAAACTTGGACGTGCTTGCAAGCTTCAAAGGGTTCACTGTGGCTGGAATGGAGCGTATGTGTGGAGACGTGTAAAATGAGGCTGCAGGAGCAGGAAGGGGGCAGATCAGGGAGGGCCTGAATGCCGTACAATGAGCAAATCTGCATGGTGCTCGAGGTCCTGCATGATCGCAAATTTAATCTCCATCCTGCGTCTAGCAAATCAGCCAGGGTTTTGAGCAGAGGAGTGATGTCCTGATTTGTGTTTAGGAGCTCTGTAGAAAGCAGTGGGAAGAAGCTGGTGGGTTGGGAGGAGGTGGATAGAGAGGCAGCGATGGGCAGAGAGGGAAGAGTTACCCAGAATGAAGCAAAGCCTCCTTTCCATTTACTGTTCCCAGGCAGGGTGGACCCAGTCATGCAGGCTTGAGCAAGATCACAGAGTGGTGCAGAGGAGAACCTAGAACCTGCAGGCACAGGTGACCTTGTTCTTACCTTAATCCCAACACGTGTGCCCGTGTCTCAGAAGGGCCACCTGAGCAATAGGCAGGCAGGTGAATGGACGCTGGGAAAGGCTGGAGAAAGAAAAGCTTAGCACTTGTCTCTGCTTGTTAAAGAAGGGTCATATCAACCTACAATGGTGGCATTCTAACTTGTACTTAACCAGTTAGTTTACCAATCAGAATTTTTTACAGTTGGATGGGAGAATATGCCAGTGCTTGGGGGAAAAATGTATCGGTATTGGTGAGAACTCTCACAGGAAACACATACTGGACATATTTAAGTATAAGATATTCAGCGTCAAAAGTCATAAGAAAGAAACAGATACATTTCTGTGGTTTTGCATGGGAGTCATGCAGAAAACGTAACATACCAGGGATGCTTTCGAAGGGGTGGGAGCTGACTGTGGATATTGCGACCCAAGACTTACAGTTCTTTCCCCCCTTGACTTCTCTGTACAGGTGCAGTGCCACACTTACACAGGGTATTGCTGGTGTGTTACCCCGGATGGGAAGCCCATCAGTGGCTCTTCTGTGCAGAATAAAACTCCTGTATGTTCAGGTACCGTAGGGAGGGGCGGGAAGGAAGAAAAGGGTTGGAAAGAGACCCCTTGGCTGTCTCCTGCATCTTGTAGAGGAATTTTTGAAAGATTGGTGGTGGACCTGAGCCATCCCCCTGGTTAGGGAGGGTCCCCCTCAAACATGCACTTGCTCTGCAGTCAGCTGGGTGATGGGGCAGTGTATGCCTGTGTGTGTATATTTATTAGTAAGTTTAAGTTTCTGGTTTAAGGCTCTTTCCCCCAAGTACCAGCTGTAACCCTTAGGGCACAGCATATACATTTTTAGCTTGAATGCTCTGGTTGCTAGTGGCTGTAGGAGCGCTGTATTGAGGTGGAGTTCAAGGCTACATGGAGTTCAACATCAAAGGCCGTGATGATCGTTGAGTGATATCTGTCATGAGCACAGGAGGAGAGAGTGGTGGCCTATGTGCCATATACTTGCCACCCCTGAGCGATGTCATGTGGAGTGATAGAAAATTTTCCTCACAGCAGCTCTCAAATCTGGCTGTCCTCGGCGGTGCCTGGGGAATTCAAAAGGACCCAGCTGCTGACACCCCTCCTTGTAGACTCTGACCCAGTAGGTCTGGAGTGAGACCCGGAGTCCGCCCGTTCATGAAGCTTCTTGGGTGGTTCTGATAATTACACAGGTGTGGGAACCACGGCTCACAGCGACCCTCTAGGTCAGCCCATGGCAAAAAAATAAGTCCTTCCTATGTCCAGCTTTATAAGCACAGAGAAATTTTGCTCTTAGGTCAACTTCATGGCACCGTGGACTGTGGATTTACACACGCCCCACCCTTCCCACTTGAATTAAGATCGTGAGGGACTTGAGAGTCGCTCCCTTAATCCACTATGCAGTTCAACAGCCTATCCCACCATCAGCTGCTTCATATTTCTCTATGTCTGTGTGAGTGAGGTTTTCTTTATTTACTTATTTTTAATTTTTAAGTACAAGCAACGTGTAAAACATCATTCTAAAACCTATGGGAAATTCCGAAGGCTAGTAGTCCTACTGTCCGAGCAGTTTTCCTTTTCCACAAAATGTGTTCATTTCCCCACTGGCCCTGCTGTGTGAAAGGAAGAAGGACGTGGGAAGGGCAGTGCGTATCCACATTAGGAAACCAAGATTTGCAGGGTAAAAAGCAAAGTTTACTTTATTTGTGGTTTGCATGGAAACTGGAAACCTTAGTTGGGGATGTTGCGGGGAGGGGCAGGATGGGCCCTCCTTTCAGATGACCTGGAAAGTTTCATTTAAAGCAAACAAATGCACTAGAAACAAGCCATGCAGGGCAAGATAATTGAATATTCTCACAAAGTCAGCCTATGGCAAAGGGGCATGATATACATCGGGGAAAAATGGTTCTTTCTTCCCTTCTGTTGGTGGGTCTTCCTGTGGATGAGCTGGCTGTGCCCCACCTGTGGGGGCTTCCTGGAGAGATAGGTGCCACAGGGTCAGTCCTGTAGGATGGGCGCACATGGTACCCTAGCATAGGCAGGGCAAAGTGTTTGGCCAAACACACCTACTACCCCCTCCTTAAGGTACAGCCTGCTGCATCTAGAAAATTGTTTCCATGCCTTGGACTATTTTGGCCCATTCAAGACAATTGGGCTAACAATTTTCTACTTACTGCACATGGAAAATCGCCGATTTCCTGCCCTAACCAGCAAGGGCTGTCAATCATTGCATTTGTAGTAAGAGGGGGTTTCTTTTCGGTTGGCCCCACTGAGTGGATATGGTTCAGAACATGAAGCTGGTGAGAGTGGGGGGGATGGGGAGTGGAGGCGAGGGGCAGTTACTGGAATGTTCAGTAAGGTAGTTTGCATGGATGTGGAATTTTGTAGAAGTCTGGGTAAGACTGTTGCCAGGGAACACGGAAATTATGGTTCATCTCAACCGTGCTGGGAGATCAGTGACATTGATGTTAAACAAACCCCACTGGACACGTATGTATGTACTCACTTTGTATATAGTGTCCATAGATGTGTACACTATACATATACATAACCATATGCTCCTAGCATCAAGCTTTGCCAACTCTGAAAGGAACCAACCACGAAGCATTCTGAATGTCTGTGTTTTTGTTTCCCCTCTCACTCAAGGTTCAGTCACCGACAAGCCCTTGAGCCAGGGTAACTCAGGAAGGAAAGGTGAGTAGAGTTTTATGCTTTAGCTACATGTTTGCTTCTAAAGCCAGTCCAAGCAAGAATTCTTGGACAAGATGGAAGGAGCTGGGGTGAAAGCTAAAAGTGCCCTGCAGAGAAAATCTGTTCTTATTCTGTGTGTCCTCCCAGAAGCACTGGAGGTAAGTAAGGCTCATCAGTGGTGGGGACCAAGCTCCCAGAATTTCTGAGGGAGGTGAGCGAGTGCAGGGCACAGCTGCAGGGACCCTTAGAACTGCGGTTCCGAGGAAGGTCAGTCAATCAGCTCACCAGTGTAGCTAGCATTGAACCGAGAAGGATAGTGGAAGTAGGTTTGCTCAAGTCTGCCTTGACTCTTTATTTTGGAAACCTACCTGAGCATTTTTCCCCTCATGGCTTCTCCTTAACAATTATTCCAGCTCATCCAGATTCTCTTTACTAAGACGAGGCTGGCATCATGGGCTTGCGACCTGTGCAGTTGTAGTCATGAAATTCTTAATTATTTTGTCTTTGAACCTGTTTTTTTTTAAGTACCTGAAGTTGACAGGCCAGTGAAGTATGCATGAGAGCAGAAGAAATACATACAATGCACCTACCTGCTGCTGGTGCTGGCTCCCATGTACATGCAGCTTTGGGGATGCATGCTGCAGGGTTTTTTTTTTCTTTACCTAGAATAACATTAAATAGCAAATTCAAAACACCACCACAAGTCAAGAGAGACACTATGGAAGAGAGGATAAAACTTTATTTTTAGTGTCTTTAGTGACACTTTTTCCTGCTTTTTGAACAAAGTGCCTTTCATTTTCATATCCTACTGGGCCCTACAAATTATATATGCCCTGATGAAGGCATTTGTCAGAGCGCTGTTTCGTGGACCAGCTGCCATGAGGAATAGGTCCCCAGGGTGTACTGGCCACAATTTCCTGTGTGGCACTAAGATTCACTACTACTCACCTCCAGATGACATGCACAGAGAGAGCTGTAGTTGCATAGAAACCAGCTATCAATTGCATGAGAAAGCAATCCAGAACCCGTATTTTGGATGCTCAGGTAAAACCCAGACAGGGGACCTTGGCTGAATCTGAGGTTTCCCACCTGACTCTGACCTTGGGAACTTCATGCTGATAAGAGCCCACGTGATAGTTGGGTCTGCAGAGAATCAGAGTGTGGTGCACATGCCGTCATGGGGAGACCAAAGCGAGTCCCTGGACCCTGCTCCAGGGACTCATTGCATGGGGATGGGAAGAGGGGGCAAGGTCACCCTTCCTGAATGCAGGCGATGAGTGTCCAGAGAACCTGCTGCCCCTAAAGACAGGTGCTCCAAGAAGATGTGGAAGTGGAGCACGGTAACACCACCACCCACTAGAAAACAGGGGCCAACGGACCAGATGGGCTGCTGCCCTTCCCGCAAGCAGGAACGAGTGAGTGGGTGAGAAAAAACAAGTGCCTCTCCAGGTCTTTCCCAGGACAGAGGACACAGCCACTAGTGTTGGTGGTTCCCTTTTAGTGAAAGAGGCACATGAGCGTTTCTTTCTGCAAAGACCTGAAGTCATCCACGCTGTGAATGGCATGTGTCTTCAATTTATTGGGGCTGAAAAACAAAGCTGCCTTCCGTCCTGCTCGTTGCAACTGGAGTCTTCAGAACACGGCCTTTATTTCTGGGTATGAGGTCCTGGTGGTAGAAAAAATAAATTGGCAATCACACAGAACTGATGGCCCAGATTTTCCCCACAGAAGGGAACTGAGAGCATGATGCTGAATAAAGCACCCACCCCAGGAAAGGCCACCCGTGAGTTTGGGGTCGGGTTCTTCAACTGCACAGAGGAGTACTTTCCAGGTTGATGTGGCTTTGCACTCTGAGAATAACAATAAGAATCAGACATGTGTCTTGGCGGGGCCTCATGGATTCACCTGGAAGAGGGCAGGAAACCTAATTCCTCCAGGGATGGTGCAGGGAACAGGGGGTAGAGTCTGAAGTCTCATCTCAGAGATAAGCTGTCATCAATTTTTAGTTCTTTGCTCTCCTACTCAAGATGAGTTCCTCCCTCCCAGTGGTTCTGCTGAGGCTTCCTCTTTAGTGAAAAGGCCTTGGGAGGTGGGGGAGGGATACAGAGAGGGATGCTAGGGCTCACTCACCCCTGGAGAATTGACTCTGTCAGTGGGCTCACATTCCTTCTGCTTTGGAGGATCAGCATAGGTGCTGACCCTCTTCTCTTTGTCTGCCATGGGCAATGCAGTGAAAAGCAGTTTCGGGCCACCTGGAGGAAGGGCCACCTGAAGCCACACCTGTCCAGGAAGCTGAGTTTTGAATGGGGACAGGGTGCGAGAGGGCATTCGTAATATCCTGTGTTGGCCCGCTGAGGTCCCTCTTTCAGCTGCCACTTAAGAATGGAATGTGCTCCAGAGGGCAGCAGGTGGGAAGACACAAAGGCCCCTTGTCTGAGCTCGTGCCCACACGTGGGGTCTCCTAGAGAGCCAGAGCTCACAGTCCTGAGACCGGCCACAGACAGATGCTAGGCCTGGTCCTTGTGCAGGGTAAGGGGTACAGCCAGAAAGGAGGTGAGGCTGGAGGGCTGGGTGTGTAAGTGGTGATGGGGGGTTGTTGGGGGAGGAGTGGACCCAGCCTATTCTTCTCCACCCTCTTGCATTTGCTCCTCTGACAGGGCTGGAGGGATCGGTTCTCTCTGCCTGGAAGGAATGAAAAGGCGTATTGTGCAATGATGGAGAGTCTGGTTGCCAGCCAGGAATCAGTCCTCCAAAGGAGAGCAGAAAGGCAGAGCAAGAGGAGGCAGGGCAAGGAGGCCCGGAGAGATAGCAGGAGGAAGGGAGGAGGGAGAGAGGCCAGGCTGTAGCTGGTCACAGCCGGCTGGCTGGGACAGGGTGGCCTGGGTTGCTGAGGCTCCTGGGTCCACAGGTGTGGGGCCTGAGGGGAGAAGGGGGGTCAGGAGGGAGGGAGGCGCTGTTATCTTACCCAGATGCACGTGCTCCTGCAAGGGAGAGAGTCAGAACTTCAGACTATTTATTTAATCCCTTGGAATGTCCTTCCCTCGCTCTGATCTTTGGGCCCCTTGTGTTTCACGAACCCCTTTACAGGCACATGTGTGGTAATTAACACGTGCAGTGTGGGTCCTGGCCATGTGTTTGAGTTTCAAATATCCATTGATCTGGGGCGCTCCTGTCCTGGCCACCCCTCCCCTTCTGCTCCGTTGGTCCTCGCCCTTGAGGAGCGATGGAAGGGGTCTGTGTGTGTTTGGAGGGTGGGGGACACATGTGCATCCACGTGTATTTTATTGAGGCTCCAGAGGAATGTCAGAGCAGGGGAACGGGCCCCCAGCAGCCCCTTCAGCTCTGACGATCTGCTGCTGCTAAACCAGTTGAAGGCTGCAGAAATTGCAGTGGAAGTGAATTTTTGGTTTCAACTAAAGGAGTCTGAAGAATGGCTGGAAAGCAAATGTCTTTAGAGATCATGAATTTACCCTGAGTGGCTTTTCCTGGCTGACTAAGGCTTGTGGATTTTCCTGTGGCTCCTCTTCTCGGGGTCTTGATGGTAATGAATGGGTGTGATTTGGGAAGCCTTCAGGATAACTGAACACAGTCAGGACTGGTCCTGGGCTTCATTGCTTGTAAGGTGCCAGAGGGAAGTTCTCAGCCTCCAGCAGGGTGATGGGGCAGGGGGGTGGCGTGCTGAAAATGATTGTATGAAAGAATAAGGGGAGAACATTTATAAAATGATTACTGGCAGTTGTCTGGGAGTTTTTTTCTTCTGTGTGCCCAGGATTTTAGAGATTCTGAGGTGCTGCTTCTATAAATGACAAGAGAAAGTTTGGCGCCATCAGGAGTTTTTGTGGGTTGCCTTTTTCCTACTTGTGAGAAGTCTGGGAGTTAGCTATTTAAGGAAAGTGAGGTGAAAAATGAAAAACATTACCAACCTTTGCGTACATTTTTTGCATGGGCTTCTGTGTTTGTCGAGCCAGTCTTGGAAAGGGGCTGCATTTCCAAACCCGACCCACCTTTACTTTACAGAGACTGTGGTGTGTTTTTCTTTATCCTTCCCTGGCTGCTCCACAGTATGTGCTCTAGGTAGAGTGAGTCTCGGTCATTTCTACAAGGTCCCTCTCTTCATCTCTATCTTTAGGATTTCTCTTGGAGGCTGGTCTACAGATTGGTACCAACTTGGAGATCTTGTCACTCAAGTGATGGACTAGGCAGACCCCTCCGTGGGGCTGAGGGGTGCGCTTAGGGCAGGGCTGATGGATGGCAGGCACCCCAGAGGAAGGGAACGGTGCGGCTTCCAGTTTCAGCCCTCCTGGTTAGCACACCTGAGGGAGGCTTGCCTCATTGCCCTGAGCCTGGCTGAGATGTGCAGGCTAGCTGTCTCAGGACATTGTACTTGTAAGTCTGGTTACCTACCAGCCGGGGTTGGAATTGGATGGAGGCGGGCAGCTGACGACCTGTACGGGTTGACTTCTGCGCACACTGAATTTCCCTGGGGAGATGCATTCTCATTCTGACACTGGGCCTGCTGAACAGAGCTGTGCCTAAGCAGCTACAAGCCCCTGAGAGGCAGCTCTTTGCTCCCTGCACACATTTTGCTGCTGCTCTCTGGTACTCTGGGCCACCCTGACCAAACCTGGCATATCCATGTGCCAGCTTTGCAGAGATTAGTTGAAGAAGGGGTGAGCACAAGTGTGTATGAGCACTCATGCACGCTCCCTCCTTCCCACAGTTAAGTACTCCCCCTGCTTGGCTCCACCTACTCAACCCCCTATCCTTCATCTTGGCCCTTATTCTGGGGTCCCCAAAAGAAAGCTTATGCATGGAAGATACAAAATTAAGAGTTTGAATCCCGGCCATATCCCCATTTCCAAGAACTAGAGAAAAAAAAAGGGGGGTATAGTGATCTGGATTCTTATGCATCCCTGGTGTTATTTGGTAACCAGAGATTTTTTTTTTTTTTTTATTACTTGGTTCTTTCATTCTGTAATTCAGCAAATACTTAATGAGAACTTACTGAGTGCCAGGCTTGTTACAGTCACTGAGGATCCAGTGACAAGTAAACTGTTAAGAGCTCTGGCCTCACCTTGTAGAGCTCACTTTCTAATAGTTCTTAGCCTCTTCTTATAGAAGTTACCTTCAGGTACAGGGAAAGCCTCCCAAGAGAGCATAGGCTTCTAGATGCTAGGAAGCTGTCACCTCTGCAGGGGACAGAGGGCAGGTGGATCCTCCAAACAGCCCTCATTGGTAGCTCTCAGGGCCAGAGCCTCTAAGGAAAGACTCTTGACAGAGGGTACTTGCCGAGGTGAGCACGGCCCCCTGTCAGGTTCTTGGTCCCTCTGCCTTGTACCTTTATGGGACCCCTGAAGTCCAGGTAAGACAGTTCTGAGCTTATCAGGCACTTGCTCACTCTTCCTTGGCTAGTGAGTTCAGTTCCAGGTGTGGCACAGGAGCCTGGAGGGAGGCAGGGATCACAGCACGTGGGGAGGCCTCAGGAGCACGTCTGATGCCTTGTGTCCAGCTCTGAGTACCAAGTAACCCCGGTGGCAAAGGCTGAGGAGTTATGGCTCTTGGGCCTGGTGAAATCAAACTGTGAGATTCAAGGGCTGCGTATTCTAAAATTTACATGGAAAAGCAATGGAACTAGAGCAGCTAAAACAAATATTAAAAAATAAAGCAGGCGCTATCACTCTATAGGTTTTTTTAAACAACATCAGCTTCAACATTTATTCCCTTATGACCCTTTATGAGTTTTCAGTGGATGCTTCCCTTTGTTCTTCTGAACAAATACTGTGACTGTCCCCTTTTTAAATGTTTGTTTCATTTTCTTTTTTTTTTTAAACTTAGTTTTTAGAGCAGTTTTAGGTTCACAGCAAAATTAGGAGGAAGGCGCGTAGGTTCCCCCTATACCTCTGGCCTCCCCACGTTCACAGCCTCCTCATTAACATCTCACCAGAGCGCTACGTTTGCTACAACCAATGAGCCTGCACGGACACATCACTGTCACCCAAAGGCCCTAGTTTACATTGGGTTCACTCTCGGTGTTTGTTCTGTGGGAATGAACCGATGCATAATGACATGTATCTGCCCTTACAGGACCACACGAAGTATTTTTGTTGTCCTAGAAATTCTGTGCTCCACCTATTCATGCCTTCCCACTCCCTCCATTATGCCCCACCCACTGATCTTCTTATCATCTCCATAATTTTGCCTCTTTCAGAATGTCACACAGTTTAAATCATAGTACTCTCTTTGATGTTAAGATCATCATGCTACAGCAACCAGGACAGTGTGTTACTGGCCAAAGGACAGACATGCAGATCAATGGAATAGAACAGAAAATCCAGAAACAGGCCTGCTACACAAGTGTGGAAACTGTTTTTGGACAAAGGTGCAAAAGCAAATCAGTGGAGGAAGGGCACTCCTTTCAATAAATGGTGCTGTAGCAATTGGGCATCTTGAGGCAAAAATAAAATCCCCAGGACCCTCACACCTTATGCAAAAATTAATTAAAAATGAATCTTGGACTTCAGTGTAAAATGTGAAGCTATTGAAAGTTTCAGGAAAAAAATAGGACAAAGTCTGCAGAATCTGTACTGAGATGAACCTAGAGCTTTGTTGTCGTAGAACACCAAACACGTGATCCAAAAAGTTTCAAATTTTGATTAATTGTTGGGCTCAATCAAAGCTAAAAACTTGCTCTGTGAAAGATCCTGTTAAGAGAAGAACAACAACAACAAAACTACCTACAGACTGGGAGAAAATACTTAAAAACCATATATCTGACGTAGGACTTATATCTAGAACAGGGGTGTCAAACCCATTTTCACCAGGGGCCTCGTCAGCCTTGCGTTTGCCTTCAAAGGGCCAAAATAATTTGGGGGCTGTATAAATGTAACTACTCCTTAACTGTTAAGGAGTTAAAATTACATTTGACCCTTTGAAGGCAACTGCAAGGCTGATGTGGCCCCCAGTGAAAATGAGTTTGACATCCCTGATCTAGAACATATAGGGAATTCTCAAAAACTCAATAGCTGAAAAACAATTCAATTTAAAAGTGGGGAAAATACGTGACTGGACATTTCACCAAAGCACATAGGTAGAGGGCCAATATACACAAAAAGATGTTCAACATCATTAGCCATAAAGAAATGCAAGACTATGGTAAGATATCACTACACATCTATTAGAAGAGCTACAATTTAAAAAATAGGGACAATACCAAATGCTGGTGAGGATGTGGACAAATTTGACCTCTCACAGATTGTTGGTAAGCAATGTAAAATGACACAGCCACTCTGGAAAACACTTTGGAAGCTTCTTAAAAAACAAAACATCTAAACATACACCTACCATACAATCTAGCAATTGCAATCCTGAACATTTATTCCAGAAAAATGAAAACTCACATCGACATGGAAACCTGTACCTAGCTGATCGCAGCAGCTTTGTCTGTAAGAGCCAAAGACAGAAACAGCCCAAATGTCCTTCAAGGGGCGAGGCAGACTGTGCTGCATCCACACCATGGAAACTACTCAGTAGTCAAAAGCAACAGACTGTTGACAAGTGCAAGTGTGGGTGGGTCTCCAGGGCATCGTGCAAAGTGAAAAAAGGCCAATCTCAAAAGATCCTATACTGCATGATTCCATTTATGTGACATTCTAGAAGTGACAAAATTGTGGAGATGGAGCTAGTGGTTGGCGGGGGAGGGATGAAGGGGAGGAGGGGAGGTGGGACTCTAACGGGGTAGTGCAGCAGAGACCCTTGTGGGGGAATAGTTCTGGATCTTGATGGTGGTGGTGGTTCCATGAATCTGCACACGAATAGACTGCATATAACTACACATACACTCACAAATGAGTGCATGTAAAGCTGGTGGAATATGAATAAGGTCTGTGAATTATACAGTATCAATTTCCCGACTTTGCTATTGAACTATAATGATACTGCCTACATAATTATAAGTTACCCGTATAATCAATCACCTTAATTATGAAGATGTTACCATTGGGGGAAACTGGGCGAAGGATACATGGGACCTCCCTGTGTTATTTTTGCAACTTCCTGTGAATCTATAAGCATTTCAAAATAAAAAGTTCAAAAAAAATTAGTGAAGTCTTCTGTGTGAACCCAGCTTCTCACGTCTTCCTCTCCCTCCTCTTTCTCCCTCCTCTTGCCTTCCACCCCTTCTACCCTTTTCACCAGCCTATGTTTTTGCTCTTACTCAAGGAAATGTAAAACTTGAGGATGTGGGCAACTGATTGCAAAAAGATGGTTTTAAGCTTGTTTTCACTTTTGGGGGCAAGGGAGTGTGCAGGCGGGTAGACAAAATGTAAAACATTGATCTTTGCTCTGGAAAGGACCCAAAGTGCCCAGGTAGCATCTGCTCTCAAAGCTCAGAGTCAGGGCAGCTCACAGTACCTTTCTGAGTCTCACTGGTCCTGGGACATGCATCTCAGGAAATGCCAAGGTTGGCTAACATTCCATCATTCTCCTGGTATGATTCAGGCCAGGTTTTTAAGGGACTTTTGTGAACAGGCACAGCTGTCTCTTTATGATGCTCAGAATAAGTGATCTTGGCTGCCACGGTGGGTCCCAGAGTTGCATGCTGAGAGGGATGGTGGCATAAATGTGGCCCCTTCAAAAGCAAGAACCTATCATACTGCTACCAGGCCAAAGTTTATCTCCGTGTCTTTGGAAAAGATGGCCAACGGAGGCCTAAAAGAATGTAAGTGAGAGTGATTGGTGGTGGACACGGTCTGGGCAGAGCCCAAAATTGAAGCAGACTTGGGATCACTGAGAGACCTTCCAAATCTCAGGATGGGGGTGGCGGTTTCCTTTTTCCCTCGTCCTCCAAGGCTCCTCAGTCTTGAGACCCCAAGAGATGCCATTAATAAGGATTCCTCCTCTGGCCCCTTTGACACATTTGCTTTTGAAGGACCTGGAAGAGAAAGCTCTTTGTATGTGGTCAGAATAAACTCATTGTACACCCAAACAATTAACTCTTCAATGGACTTGCCAGACCCTTGAAAGGCCCGGCCCTGCTTCCCTGGACCTCTTGGGCTCTATTCAGTCCCTAAAGCACACCAATGTTTTTGGGTTTTGTTTTGTTTTGTTTGTTATTCTGAAAAGTCTTTTCCCGAGAATAGTCAGAGCGGATCAACATTGTCCTCAGCCCGGCATTTATCTCCACTCGCCAGCGAATGTCAATCAGGAATCAAAAAGCCAAACAGAGGAGGCTTTGAACAGTGTCATCGGGGGTCGAAGTGACTTCCAGCTGTCTGTGCGTGGGCCAGGCCTTCTCGCAGGGCAAGGAATTGTGCTGTCACACAAACCCGCTGTCTGTACAGGCTCCCAGAGCCTATGCGGGGGCTGCAGCTTTCTGGGGCTGCACCTGCAGGAAGGCAAGTTGGGGGTGGGGAGCATTGGAAGGCCACACGCCATGGCTCTGGGTCTGGGCAGTTTCCAAGGCTGCTCACTGCCTCTGGGGCCTTGAGCAAATCACATTCTTACTGAGACTCGGTCTCTTTTTATCTGCCTGGTGACTTCCTCTGCCCTGCCTGGTGGTGAGAATAGATGAGCAAAACCACCTGCCAGAAACTTTGTTGCTGAATGTGGTAATATTGTTGTTGTTGATCTTGACATCATCCTTCAGAAATTCTTTCAAGTGTGCCTTATTTATTTCTTTAATGTTTCCAAATTTACTTTTTTCTCCCTGTAAGAAAAGTGAAAATTTTGAATTGGCTCTTTTTCAACGTTTTATCCACTACACCTTGGCCTAGACTAGAAGAGTGTTGTGGTAGGCATATCAAAGAGAAATGAAGTCTTACTAGTTGAGGTCCAAAAGAATCATCAAGAATAAATGTCAGGCATCAAATTATCGTGTGCATATATGTAAACTGAGGTTCAGATGTATTTTTCTTTAAAATACATGGAAAAGTCTCCCCTCGAATCAAGAATCACTCAGATCATCCAGCGGCGGCTGCCCGGCGATTTCTCTGTGGTGACTTCGACTCTCCCTCCGCATTTGTTTGAACAGCTCTGTGGATGTATACTTACATACCATAAATTTACCAGCACGCACTGTCAATGTACGATTCAATGAATTCAGTACATTTCTGGAGTGGTACAACCACTGCCAGGGAGCAATTCCATTGCCCACCGAAGGAAACCTTGTACCTAATAGGGAAACCTCACCCCCCTCCCCGCCCCGGCCCCAGGCAACCACGGATCTGCGTTGTCTCTGTAGATTTATCTTTACTGGGCACTTCATAGACACGGGCTCCTACAGTGCATCGCATTACCCACGGCTGCTTTCATTTAGTACGATGTTTTTGAGTTCCATCTGCATTGCCGCATGCATTAATAATTCATTCCTCCTAACTACTGAATAATATTTCTTTATATGGAGATATCACAATTTGTTTATCTATTAATTAGTCGGCACACATTGGTCACCTCTTTGAGGCTGGAAGTAACGCTGCTGTGAAGATTTGTAAACATGCCTTTAGGCGGGTATGTTTTTAGTTCTTTTGGATAGACTCTCAGGAGTGCAATTTCTGGGTTGAATGGTTAAGTTTATGTTTAAGTTTTTAAAGTAATTACCACCCTTTTCCAAGGTGGTTACCTTCCCATCAGCAATGAACATGGGTTTCAGTTTCTCCACATCCTAGCCAACACTCAACTGAAAAAATTTTAGCTGTTCTAGTAGGTGTGTAGTGGTATCTCGTTATGGTTTTGATTTGCATTTTCCTAATAACTAGTGACTCGGAGCATCTCTTCATGTATTATATTTAGTGCCCTTCTTTGGTGAAATGTCTGTTAAAATGTTTTTCCCACTTTAAAATCAGGTTGTCCGTCTTCTTATTGAGTTGTAAGGTCACTTTATTTTTTAACTCAAAGACTTTGGTAGAATTTTAATTTTGCAAATCCAATTTTAAAAGTAACCTGGAGGAAAAGATGTTTCAGTACTATGATACCTCCTTTGAAAGGCCTTTAAAGTCTTCTTCTCCTACACAGTGTCCTGAGGCTGGGGAGGCAGGCAACCTTCATTTTTAGAAGAGGGTATCACTGCCCAGAGGAGAAGAGTGAGGGGACCATGTTACTGACTTATTGTATGTAATGCCTGGATCTGGACTGTGGCCCCATTGGCCACTGGGAGGCTAAAAGCACATGTGGAAGCTTTTCTCTCTCCCCAGTGCCCAGTGTGGGGCCTGGTGTTGCCCCAAGGCTGGCCAGGAGGTGGAACTGATGTAGACCTTGGACCCAGGCCTTGGACCTATTTGGTGGAAGGGAGTGCTTGTTTGCTGAGTTGGAAGCCAGGTGTCCAGGTGCCCGGAGATGATGGTCAGAGGGTCCTGTTGGCTTTGGCTCGGCTTCCCATCCTTTGGGCACGCTGGATTTCACAGGTGGCTCTCCTGGCAGCAGGGCACCTTGTCTTTTCTCACTTCATAAAGATTTCCATCCAGGGCCTCCCTGCGGCAGCACAGCTGTATCTTTTCACCCTCGGTGACCCTGCCCTGCAGCAAGAGTGGGTTCGCTCCCTGCATGCAGCTTCACGCTCCGTGGGCTCTGGGCCTGCGTCTGAGCAATCGAGGAGGTCCTCTACCTGCAGACGTGCCAAACTTCCCCGGGGAGCTGGAAGGCCTTCTTCCTCTCCCCCAGCAGCAGACAATATTTTCTGACTGCTGGGCCCGATGCGCAGTCCCAGGCGCTCATCTGGATGATGGGAGGAACAAACAAAGTGTGTTCTGTTGTCCTGCTCCAGAGAGAAACAGCTCCTGGAATATGGGAGGATCTTAATTGAATATTAAAGTATTACATAAGCCATTTTCCACTTGGGTTCTCACCCAGAGTTGTCCCTCTGGCCTGATTTCTCACCTTCCCTTTGTTACCCTTAAGACTCCCCTCCACCCTGTGCAGAGGGGCTGAGCACGTGGTGCTGGGCTACTTAGACTCTGAACTCTGCATCCAGCAGGAGCAACCAAATGTGTATTGCAGCTGCCAAAAGACTTCATTCAGTGGCTCCTTGAATTCGATGGAAAGAGGTCGGGGGAAATGATGCTATTAGAAAATGACATTGTGTGGCTCTGCTCCGTGTTTATCCTCCCTCAATGACTTCCAGACCAAACTTGCCCGGTTTGTCATCGAAGATGTCTATTCCGGACTCCAGTTTGGGGCAAATAAGATATCCAGCATGGTTAGTTACTCTTCTCTTCCTGCTACATCTTACCCCTTGGGATGATTGTCCGGTAGTTCAGGGTCGCCTTGGCCCCTGTGGGAGTTTGGTCTTGGTGTCAGCACATGAGAATATTAGCAGGGTCAGGTGTCACACAACTGTCGGGGCGGCCTCAGCCTCCAGCAAGGGTTAGCATCGACATAGCTCTCCAATCTGAAGATCTCAAGGGTCGGGGGTTGGTGTAAGAAAGGGATCAGGACCCCGCGTTCTTTTTCACCCTCTCAAGAAGACGCAGGGAAGCCAGCCAAAGGTTCTGGGAGCTCCAAGTGGCGTGCGGATGTTATTATTGATGATCTGACTGGCTTTGCAGAGAACGTCTGAGAGCTCGCATTCTCCATAAATAGCTGATACTTGGAGAATAAAGTGTTCAGTTCTAAAAGACTGCTGGGAGTCTTGGGGAGAGAGAGATGGTGGAATCCTAAAAATGTTTGAGACCACAGGGCCCTCCTTCTCTCCCCACACTGAAAGAGAAAACAGAATTCTCTAAACGAGGCCTTCTCCCTGGGGGCAGAGATACCTGCTCCCAGCTTTCACCAAGGAGGCAAACATTGGTTGTAGGGGTGGGGAGCGTGCTCTGTTTACATACACAGCACAGATATACATACAGTACACACGGTATGTGTAGAAGGTATCTGTTTTATTAGGAAGGTGATTAGGAGAAAAATGTCTAAAAAATGCTTCTTAGGTGGGCAATAATGAAAAAAAAGTTGAAGAAGACTGCTGTACACTAAGGTTTTATTTTGGTGAAAATAACTGAGTCCTGAAAGGTGGAGAGAACCTGCACTCACTCCCGACCCGCAGAGGTTCTTGCTCCGCAGAGAGAGCTGCCAACACTGCAGGGGTGGGGAGTGTTAGTGCTTTGTTACCGCGAACTCCCTGCTTCTGTCGTCGGTGTTAGACATTGGAAAGCAAATCCAGGGTGCAGTTTCCCAGGTCCCCTCTCATGTTGTGTGCCCTCACATCTCACAGGGAACTGGGGTACATGCTGTGTCTCAGGGTTCCCGATCTCTTCGGTTTAGCATGCTGGAGAGAGAATGGTCCCTCCTGCCTTCTCTTCTTTTTAATTTTTAAATTTTATTTATTTACGCATTTTAATTTTTCCATTACAGTTGACATACAACATTATATTTGTCTCAGGTTTACAACATAGAGCACAGACATTGATATAACTTCCAAAGTGATCGCTCCGATAAGTCTAGTTCCCATGTGGCACCGTACACAACATTATTGACTGTCTTCCCCACGGAGAGGCAGCTGGAAGTCTGGGAGGGAACAGCACCACAGTCTTGTTTTCCTTACGCTCTTTAACGAGGACCCCTGAAAGGTGCCAGGCTGCTACCGTTCACAAGAGGGCAGGAAGAAACTGGGGACACCAGAATTTGATGCTACAGTGTGTGATGTCCTTATCATGTGTGGCCCAAATTCAGGGCTGCTGGGGAAGACAGCCGTCCCAGCTTTCCTGTGGGGAGGACCAGGGAACTCAGATCAGTGGAGAAGGGTCCTCCAAAGCCATCGCAGCCTCGCTCCCTCTGTCTCTCCGTTGAGCGGGCGAGCGTACACCTGGATTTGTCTTACTGTTGGTGTCTCTCTGTGGCTCTCTCTTCCTTCTTGTTCTTTTCTTCCTTTCTTCCTCCTTGGTCTCTTCGTTGGGACTTGGCCGGGCCATGTGCAAACCCAAACCATTCAACAGTGCTGGAGAGTAGATAGTATTTACCTCAATAATGGTAGTCTCTTTTCGCTTCTTTTTAACCCTCAATTCAGATGATGGGTCTAAGCCGACACCCACGATGGAGACGCAGCCAGTGTTCGACGGGGACGGTAAGTAAGCTCTGGTGTTACTTCCCACTCACACTCCTTCACCCGTGTTCAGATTTAGGAGAGGTAGGTCTTTCCTTCGGATGTTTATTTAAACTTTATTAGTATTATTTTCTCCTTTTAAATTTTAATTTCTTCCAGTTTAAGCTGGGTTGTTTTAACCTTTTAAAAAATGCAAACCCTCCCAGGAACTGGTACACTCTCCACTTCTGGAAAGGCCCTCTGTCTTTGCCAGGCTTCCTGCCGGGCTGCGGCCATCCAACAATAACACAGCCTGGGCTGAGGAGCTGTGGCTGCGAGAGACAGTCAGGCCAGCATCGTCCCTCCAGTGAAAGAGCCAGCTCTAGACGCTGCTGCCCTGCGCCGGCTTCGCGCTAGGCCTCTGGCGGACCAAAGAAAAATAGACAAGATGAAGTTTTTACTCTAAAGACAGCAGCAACCCCTGGAGAGCTTTATGTGTTAAATTATATGGTCACAATGGTAATTGTTGGAGAAATTGATGGAAGAAAGAGATCACAATGGTCTGGGGAAAGATTCTGTGAGGAGGTTGGGTAGGATTTGGGTGGTGAGGGAGAATTAGGACATTCCAGGCAGGGGGTCTGGCATGGCTTTGGGGGGCGGATATTGTGGGGATGGGCAGGGGTAGTAAGGAGAGTAGCAGGAAAGAGACAAGTTAATCGAACTGGTTTGGTTAAGTGGTAGGGACCATGAGAGTTGAGTTAAGACATCTGGGAAAGGAGACATTCTAGGTCAAGAGAAACATTGGTGGCTGGTGGCAAAATAGAGACTGGATATCCCCAGGGGATAAGGAGTGTTCAGGAGAAGATTAGGGTGCAGAAGGCTGGCCTTGGTTTGAGTTTGAGGTACTCAGGGCCTGTATTCTTCAGGATGTTTTGCTAAGTACTCCAGGCTCCCATGAGGAGGAGCAGAAAGCCTAGCACAGAGCCAAGTTTGACAACCAGGTTCAGCTCTTGGTGCAATATACAACACCCTTTCAGCAGCTTTTAGCCAAGGGTATCCAGGCTGGTTGTGAGACTGGACAATGACACAGAGGGATAAAGAGAAATCATACCACTATTTGGTATTATGGCTAGAGAGTCCCTAGCACAGTCTCAGCTCTATGTAGAGAAATTGAAAAGTGAGCTATCCTTTGTAACTGATCATTTAGTGGGACATATGTATGCTCATGTCTAGAAGTTCACATGCTTCTGTGATCCACAAAGGTCCTTTATCATTGGAAAGTCTGGGACCTTGGGTAGGGGAGGGAGCTGGTATGGGGAATGGAAACCACACCAGCTTGGGAGACCTCCCCAATTCTCCCACTGAAGATCTTGTCACTCTACAGTATGTGTGGGGTCATCCTGGATTCCCATACCACCTGTCCACTAGGTGACCCAAGCCCTGGGAGGCCTAGGAGTGCCCCAGTGCTGTCTGAATGGAGGTCGGCCTCTGTTCAATGAGAAACCATTAAAGAGGGCATTGAAGTGCACATTAGAGCCCTTACTCTCTTTCCTACGTGCAGCAGAGTCTCAGCACCTAAAATCTGTTGTGGCTCAACTGTTTCCTCCAAAATGGTCTTTGTGGTTTGTTTGGCATTCATTTGTTGATTCATCCCCTTTAAATTCTTCCAGGGAAGCAGCTGAGAGAGACTTGGCTTGGCCCATGTTCCTCACCTCCTGGGATAATATTTTTATTCCTGGATGGAGTGGCTCAGCGCTTCTGGACTCTGACCACTCTCCCTCCTGGAATAGGAGACCCTGCTTGGCTCCTATATGCTGATAGGGAGAGGACCTTCCATTGTGAGGGAGGGAGAGGTTTGGGGGCAAAGGAGAGATGAGGCAGATAGTCAAGGCTTTAAAAAAGCCATTAAAAAGTCTGAGGGTTACACTCCAATGTCATGCTCTCTGTGCCCAGACTTTATATTCTCTCTCTCTTTGTTTCCAGAAATCACAGCTCCCACTCTATGGATTAAGCACTTGGTAATCAAGGACTCCAAACTGAACAACACCAATGTAAGAAATTCAGGTAAATAACCTGCCTTGGATCATATACTTACCTGTTCATGGTTGCCTATGATTACCCCATGACTACCTACAGTGTGGGCTTGCACAGGTTATCTCACCTGTCTGGTCTTCTGTTTCTACAGCTGTAGAATGAGATTAAATTAGTTAATCCCTTCCAACTTTAATTGTCTTGAATTATTATCTCAGGGATCATCTTTCATGAGTAGTTGACACTTTCAGCTAGAAAAAAAACCCTTTTGGCTCTGGTTTAGTATTTTTAATTGACTTTCTATATTTGTAAGAAGGGTAGTTGGGCATAGAGCAGTTGGACTTCAAGCCTCCAGAGCTGTGGTTGTATGTGTTTTTAAGGCTGTAAATAGATGCTTAATATCATACCTTTTCTAGTCT
Organism: Macrotus californicus; assembly: GCA_007922815.1. Taxonomy (NCBI): domain Eukaryota; kingdom Metazoa; phylum Chordata; class Mammalia; order Chiroptera; family Phyllostomidae; genus Macrotus; species Macrotus californicus. Next base: position 112,725 of record VMDR010000318.1, read on the forward strand.
GATCTTGTAAGGATCTTGTGAGTGGTCAGATTTTGGTACTGGCTGAACCCCTTGTAGAAAGGTGATAATTTTTGAAGAATGGTTAGATTTGTAGAGTTAATTTACCATCAGTGAAGACCAAAGTCAATAACATTTATTTACCATTGATAAAGACCAGATGTTCACCAATAGAAAATGTATTAATAGACCCAACCTGTAGCTCTATTAGGGGGAAATCATTCTTCTTTCAGCCTAAGGCTTTATTGTGAGAAACGCTACCAGGCATAATTTGTGCCTAGTAGTTGAATTCAGCCGTATCATCTTTTCCTTATAGATAGCAAGGATTAGAAGCAAAAGATACACTTCTTTCAAGTGGCATACAGAGTTTTACATGACCAGTAATTCATGAGTGTGTTGTCCTTGGCCCTTTAGTTCTGTCCAAAAGGCGATAGGTAGTGTGGGGACTAGCATGCATGGAGTGAGTTAGACTACAAGGTGAACCCATGAAGCATTGGTTGAGTCCTCTGTGACTTGGGTGGGCCAGTACCTCAGCACGTGTCTGGTTCCCTGTTTGATAGAAGCTGGAAGAGCTGTGGGGTGGTGCATGGGCAGGAGACCATGTGAACTCCCCTGGGTCAGATTCTTTGATGAAACAGGGCTGTGGTTAAAGCCTAGGCGTTGGAATCAGTGAAATCTGGGTTCTCTTTTTGGCTCCAATGTTCAGTGAGTGACCCAGCCAAGTCAAATAATCCCCCTAAGCCTCAGTTCTCATCTGGGATCATGATCCCTCTCTCAAAGGACTGTGGTTAAAGGTTAACTGAGTTCATGTCCGTATGATACTTAACTGATGCCCGACTAAGTGATAAATAGTAAGTGCATAATGAATTTTAAGTACATGTATTTGTTATTATCATTACGGGTAGGAAAAAATGGGAAGATTAATGATGATGCTTGTAGTGAGAATTCTTCAATCAGAAGAGAATTTGTGACTGTCACCTGAGGCGAAAGCCTCTATTAGTAAGCTTCTACAACAGTTTGAATCTTCTCCACTTCCCCTTCATGGTCAGACAAACACCCTACGTCAAAGAGAAGTGGTTCTGGTGCTTGTGGTACCTGGAAGTGACATCTGCAAGTGGTGTCCCCAGTCCCCGAGCCTCCTGCAGATCTGCAAAACCCAGTACAAGGCTTAATTCCGTGACTAAGTGGTCAATATAAAGGTGTGCAGTCTCTGAAATGACACAGCATCTTTTGCCTGGAACACTCATTTGACATTTAGCAATTGCCCCCTGCTTCGTTTTTATTCACGAGTAGTTCATTTTTCTACCTAGATTAGAAACTCTGCAAGGACAAGGGCTTTACTGGCTGTCCGACTACTCTAGAATCTAGCTCTCGGTGTCTGACTGCCTGGGGAAGGATGGAGGAGGAGAAGTCATCATCCTCAGTAAAATCAGAATCATCGCTGTCATCACAGCTCGTCTGAGTCAGGTCCTGTAGCATTTCACATGTGTCGCCTCCTTCAAGCTTTAGCATCGCCCGAGGAGAGGTGTTGTTATTGTCCCCATCATACAGACGAAGAGTGAGTGGCACAGAGAGAGGAACTAACTTGCCCTGAGTCACGGCTAGTAAGTGGTGGGGCTGGAGGAAACCACATATCCTTGGGAACAGAGCGCTGGTCTTCCTGAGTTGTAGTGTCTGCATGTGGGAAAGTGGCAATGTCCAGTTAGCTGACGCTTTTGCTTCCATTCAGTTCTGCTTTCCATTCCTACTTCTCTATAGTTTCCAGTTGGATGAATATGAGGTCACACTGAGAAATGATTTCCAGGCAAGTATGTCACCTTCTTTGGTTAGAGTGACCCAGCCATGTCTCATTTCCCCAGGTTGGCCCCAGTTGTGTCTGTGAGGTTAGTGTAAAGCACAGGGTGTTGGGGGAGATGTCACAGCTGTAGCTACTCTTGATGAAGTATCTTTATGTGTGGTGTTAGCCACTCTTCAGATGATCGCCCTTGGTCTGCGGAGAAGTCAGATACGCTTGAAGGATAGCTTGTGTCTGGGCAGCTGGCTCTGGCTGGACCGGAGCTTCTGGGTCCAGCCCCTGAGACAGTCTCCCATTCGAGTTTGCTGACTTGGTGAGAGCTCGTCTTCTCAGCTCTCTGTCCCAGAGGCAGAGAGGCCATCCCGGTGTCTTTTACACCCCGAACGTCCTTCTTTCACACTCAGACCCAGTGACGCCAGGTTTGTTTTCTGGCCTGGGGACTGTTGACGTTGGAGAGGTTCCACTGGGCAGCTGAAGTTTTGCAACAACATGACACAGATGCCTGCAGGCTGATCCTGTCTCCTTCGCTGCTCCTGGAGGTTTTGGTCCTTGTTTTTAAGGCTGTATCATGTGTTCACCATGGTCAGTGTCGCCTTTTGAGTACTTGGTAGGTTCAGCGTTGACAGGTTTGCCTCATTGGACGTCTCTCTGATTCTTAGACCGGGAGTTCTTGTGTTTAGGAAGCCCATGTGCCTGCCCAGCTAACACCTGGAACTCGAGAGTGGGCATCTTCCTATGCATGAGTGTTGGCCAGAGACTCTGCTCTGCTTTTATGAGAAAGTATGAACTCTTGCTGAGTTTTTTGTTTCGGGGGTTACCTACCAAGGAATTTCTTAATATAGCTAGAATTTATTTATTTTTATTTTTATTTAATTTAAACAATATTTAAAAGTCACTTACATTTTATAGAAAAGATTGAAGAGATTAAAGAAATGACAAAAACTAGATTTCACCTCATCCTTCATCCAATACCCCACTGCTTCTAGTTTCACTATTTGTGGACACTTGCCTTTGGCTGTGATTTATAAAAATCTTTTCTTTCTTCTCCTTCTTCTTTTGTATGACAAAAGTCTATTGTCTCCCCTGGGAAAACACTCTCAGGAAACATGGTCCTGTGAGCTGGAACCCTTCCCTCCATGCAGCACAGCAATCCCCTGAAGGCACAGAGGCCTCTTCCCTTGGTCCCTGGACCCAGGGATTGACTCCTGCAGCCTCAGGTGGAATCATATTAACTTCTCTTTCTCCTTCTCCATCTCATTCTTTCCTTTTCTCCATCTTTTCTAGTTAACTTCTTTCATGATCTAATCTGGGACCTCAAGAAGGCCTTAGAAGCTAGACCTCTGGGTTAAATCGAAAGAGACTATGTCTTTCCTTCCTGCCCCTTTGCCCAGAAAACCTGTGCAGCAGCTTCTGGTGACTATCCCCAGACACAGTCATCAGTGGGGATGCAGGTGGAAATGCATTTCTTATAAGTTCTGCCCCCCAAATGGCCCCCCTGTTTCTTCGTACACAAGCGAGTTTGCCTAACTCCCCACCCATGGCACAGCACAGCTGTCTGCAGCATCCTGCCCTCACCTGCCCACATAAGAGCATGTCTCCCCCAGGCCTGCTTCGGGCCCTTTTGACTGCATTTGGATGGTTTCTCCTTCAGCTGGGAAGAACTGCTGCTATGACTGGGCTTGGGGGTCATTGAGGCAACAACACCTCCTGGCTGATTCCCCTACCCCCAAACCAGTACTCTCAGCCTGCCCAGAAACCACGGGGTGATGTAATGACCTGAGGCCTGGAAAAATAAACAGCTCTCAGGGAAACCAGAGGTAGCCATCGTAAGCAAATACCCCACAGCCACCTGGAACCTCACACATGACGTGATTGGAAGGAAGAGTGAGTAATCCACTAACGCTAGTAGCTGTGGATGGGTCTGGACTTGTGTGCATTTACAATATCTATATAAAAACAGACCCTTGATGTTCTATAACTGGCCTTTTGGAGGTCTGCCCATTTGTCTTATGCAGGTGTTTTGGTCAGTCACAGTCAATAGAATAGAGCTGGGGACGGGTGATCATCCGTACGGCTTTCTCTGTGGCAATAAAGGCCTTTCTCAAGTTTGCTCTTTGAGAGAAGAGCCATAAACATGTTTGGAAGCCCCAGAGAGCCTAGCCCCTGGTCCATTTTTACCTTATTTTAAAACTGGCTTTTCTGGCTGCCTTGGGCCTTCCAGCCCACATTGTTTACTTGGGACACAGAGGTGCAGTGGTGTGGGCTGTGGGGGTATGATCCGGCCCCTGGAACTTGCTCAGCCAGCAAAGGTTTTGTTTTTACTGTAGGTGAGTTTGTTTGCTTTTTAGGGTTGATAGCAAAACCACGCGTCCCTGTGTTTTTCTTTGGGCCCCTGTTGATAAAAAATGGAAATCAAAGGTCCTGCCGAGGTATTGTAATTGATTCCTTCCAATTTGCTAGAAATCAATTCTGGTCTCTGCTTTGATCTGAGGGACCTCATCCTATGTTTATTTGTAAAATGGCTTTGGAAGTAGGCAGGGTATAGATTTCATAAACACACTTGCACATGTGGCATTAGTGTTTCGGGGGATGAAGAGTGAAGTTATGGTACTTTATTTTGACAAATTAAAAAAAAAAACCTCTCTCCCATCTCCTCCCTTGGCCTGTGCCCCCTGCTTCCTTCTTGCCTGAATTTTTATTTACTAGCTCTTGTCCTTAAAGGACAGTTTTTCAGGTCAAGGTCAACGAGTTACTGAGAAAAACTAGAAAGAAGACAGCTTGCCACTTCTCATTGCAAAACCACTGTGAAGCATTTCATTTTCCCTTTGGTGGAAGGGTCATCTGAGCTCACTTACGGCATGAGTCAGTAGAGACAAAGCCTTTTCTAAAGTCTGAGGGGCTGTGAGTCAGTGATGCTTTGGGGGGAAAGTTCTTTTTTAAGGTGCTTTTAGGCTATATTGGGACAATCCATCCTAGAAGAAATATCTTCAGTAGAGTTTATAGCTTGTTTTCTTTCACTCCTCGGTTTCTGTCTGTGTGGGAAGGAAGAGGTCACAACGGTGCACCATGCACGGCCATTTGAGGTTCCTCAGAGGGAAATCCTTTAGGCAGGCTGGTTGGTTTGCCATTTTCCCTTACCCCTCCTCACCTGTAATGCTCAGCCCAGCCACAAGCCTGGCAGACAGAGCCCACTGCCAATGCCCTGGGAGAAGAGCTCTCAGCCAGAGTCAGTGTGTGGGACGGGCTGTGTTAATTTTGTCCTGCAGATGGGACCATGGAGCCATTGCAGGTTGGGCCCCCCAGCAGGAGCATGGAGGGCAGTCTGAGGTACAAGGGAGAACCTGAAGGGCCCCAGCAGCCTTGCCCTGCAGTCAGGTCCTCCCTGGTGCTTGGGGGCCCCTGCACTGTGGGGACCACACCTAACACTGTCCAATTAGAAGACCATGGGCCATGAGAGTGGTCTCATCTAGCGCCACTGCATCATTTTAAATAAGGAAAAGGAGCTCAGACTAATTAAGGGCCTTGTTCAGGGTCACAGGCCCATCAACAGCTATTCTGTGTCACGTCCTCTACTTGATGCTAAGGGGCCCACGGAAGAAGGACAAGACCCATCTCAGGAAGGAGCTGACCGTTGGGCAGTGGTGTGGTTAAGGGAGGGGGCAGTCCACCCCAGTGTGGGGGAGTTATTTTACTACAGGTGTTGTTTTGAGTTGCTGGCATGGTAATCATAAAAAGTGGGCTGGTTCTCAGTTATATTATTTTTTGAGTTTACCTACAGTGTGTCCCTTTGTTGCCTGCCCCTGGAACAGGCTGTTCCCACTGCCTGCCTGTGGTCAGCCCCTGCAGTCCAGTTAGGGAGACTGGTCATTCACAGGGATAGGTCCGGAAGTCTGGGTTTACTCCACATTTGCTGAGGATACTGCTCCTTAGATCAGCTAATTATCTACCATTTATCAACTTACTCTGGTGCCAGGTTAAGTGCTTTACATACACTATTGCATTTAATCCTCACAATGACCCAGTGAGGCATGTGCTATTGTCACTCTGCTTATTCAGGTAAGGAACCAGGGGCTTAGAGGGCTAAGTAAACTGCCCAAGGTCACAGAGCTAACAAGTGGTAGAGACTGATTCATCTGACCCCAAAGCCCATGTCCTGGCCACTGTGCTGTGCTGCCTTTATTCCCACTCTTGTTGACTCAGCCTTCCACGGGCAGGCCCTGGGTGGCATGTGCGGGAGCAGGGGAATAGGCACTTACTCTTGCTTTCAGCCTTGCAAGGAAGCCAGATAACCCCACCTACCGCCATTCTGTTCCTGGAACCTCTTCCCTCTGCCTGCCCTGAGCTCCCTCTGGCATTTGGAAACAGCCTTCCCACTGAGCTTTCATACCACTCTCTCCTCTTCCAGGCCAGAGCTGAAGAAATCTCTTCTCTCGGCCAGTTAGTTCATCAGAAGTGTGGCCCTCCTCTGGGGGAGAGGTCCAAGATTCCATTGTAGGTTAAGATTGGGGGATGACATTATCTTTTGCACTTCATTTGGCTGCCTACTCTATGGGGAAAAGGGCTTTCAGAGTGAATGAGATGGGGAAACTTATTCCCATGGAAGAGGTAACTGTTTTAGATGTGTGTGTACTCTGTTTCTGCTCTACCCGCCCCACCACTACCTGATGCACACCTGAGCAGGATTTCAGGGGTTGACTGTTCTCTGTCAGTGCGTCTGCTCCTTCTCAGCCCTGGCAGGGCCTCTCCTGTGGGCCTCCCCTTTTTTAGGCCTACATCTGCCCTCTCTTCCAAAAGGAGCCTTAGGCGGTGTTTCTACAGGTTTCCCTTCTCTTTGTGGGCTTCTTGGAGTCCCTGGATGACTCTGAGACTCAGGAACTGGCGATGGCTTGGTGCTGGATGTGACAGAAAGGCTGTGGTGGAAAGGCAGAACCAGCCTAGCAAGTGGTGCCTGGAAAAATGGTCCTCTGGGACCACTTAGCCTGTCCTATGAAAAAGTGCAAAGTCCACAAGTAAGAAAAATAACTTCTTCACAGAGTTGGCTTGAAACCTTAAGTGCTAAAATGCTGTGTGGCTAAGTAAACAAAAAGCCCTGCTCAGTGATGTACCATAAACCCTCCCAAAGACTACAGTCTCCAGGAGCATCTGCTTCCCCGGAGACCACATCTGTAGGACCTGGGCACGCCCTTCGAGAACTGGAGTCAGTGCCTTCAAACTGGTCCTACCCTCCTTCTGTGTCTGCTGTCTGTTCCTCCACCTGACCCTCCACACCATCCCAACAGCACGCCCACAAGCTGACCCAGGGAATCCCGAAGCGGGAGCCACGCGGTTTCTTATACCTCTGGAATTTCATGTTGTGATTTAGGGAAGGTGGTTTTTAACACACAATTTGTCATTCTGGGTTATCATTCAGCATTTCGTGCATTTTTGATGAGGCTAAGCGGGTGTGAGGTATTTGAAGAAATTTCAGGGTGATGGTGGGCGATACAATGCTTGTGTTTTTCCGAATATTCTCGGCTGGAGGAACGATTCCTTTTGCAATGAAACATAAATAAGCTCTCTCGTTTTTCAAGCGGGTAACCTGTTATTGATTTTTTCCCCTAAGAAAATTCAGAACTTGATAGTCTAAGAGTTGAGTGTATTATTTCCCAGGATGAGTCAAAGGGACAGATATTGTTTGCAGCCCCTGTGGTCTCATCCCCACTGTTTCACAGTTACTCAGCAGTGGGTGGTCCCACCTCTGAAGGGTCAGGCTAGCACAGAAGGGTCAGGCTAGCACAGAATTCTGTGGCTGGGCATGGCCTAGCAGGATTCAAGCAATGGAGGGGTTCTTGGACTAAGTACTCTGTATGGATCCTTTACCCCCAGAGTCCATTGTTCTCCTATGAATAAGGAGCTGGGGGGCCAAGGATGGATGTGGTGAAGGATCAGCAAGGGTGAGAGCAAGTCCTGCTCTCAGGAGCTTACAGTCTAGTCAAGTCACAGTACCAAGGGTAAGGCGGGCACAAGCGGACAACCTTAGACTCAGCGCAGGACGACTTCACTCAGGGTTAGGGCCCTCAGGGATGGAGGGAGGCTGGAATGAGCGTAGGTTAAGATCCTGTGGCCAGTTCTTTCTTCTTGCTACATTTGACAAAACTTTTCTGACCTCTCCAGGGCCTGACATGGTGCCAGCACACACCCAGTACCAGCCTGTGTGAGAGCTGGGTCCACAAAGTTCCCTGACCTCCTCTGCATGCTCCCTGTGAGTCCTAATCTCTGTGTTTCTCAGGATCCTGGGTTAGGTCTGAGACTCAGGAGCACCCTCTGGAAAGACTGCATTGCTCATGGAGGCATCTTCCCAATATGTTTCTATGGCCTGTGATTCTTCTCGGTCCTTCTGGGTATGGTTTCCTATCAGATTTGGCTTTTTTTTCTTGCTCTCAGTTTTCATATGGACCCTGTGTCAGTTAATTGTGTATGTCATCTCGGCTAGACTACAGCACCCAGTTTGGTCAAACACAACTCCAGGTGTGGCTGTGAAGGTATTTTTTAGATATGATCAACATTTAAAATCAGTTGACTTTAAGTAAAGCAGATGACCCTCTGTAATGTGGGTGGGCCTCATCCAATCAGTTCAAGAGCCAAAACTGAAATTTCCTGAAGAAGAGGGACTTCTATCTCCAGACTCTCAAATAGAAATCCTGCCTGAGCTTCCAGATTTCAGACTTGAGCCATTTCCGTAAACTCAATCAATCAATCAAACTCGGCACATAGATGATAAGTATATATATCTTTCACTATTTCTGTTTCTCTAGAGAACCCTAACTGCTACTGACTTTCCCCAACTACTGCCTTCTCTCTCCACTCATCTCTCTTTTTAAAAAAATACATAATCTTTATTATATTTTTTTCTCCATTCATCTCTTCACTGCCTCCATCGCCATGAGGTTCCTCTGCTATGTCCAGAGTTCACTACGTGCCTGGCCCACCTGTACCTGTTGACTCAGATGTGGGGTTACTCAGCACCTCGGCTTTTCTATCTGCTCAGTCCTTCAGCAGCTCCTCCTCTGGAAGGCAGCAACCGGAAAACACGATAAGCCCAAGGACCTGAAACTAGAATCTTCTAACATTTATGATTGTTGGCCATTGTTGTTTTTAAAAAGTAAAGAAGAAACAAAGGAAGAGATGATAAAGGAGAAAAGGTTCCCAGAACAAAAGGATAAACTCTGGGCTAAAATCAAGGTTGGGGATTAGCTGAGGATTTAGGTCCTCTATGCTCCCTTTGACTCCTAATTATCATGAGTAATTGAGAGGCTTGGAGGCCTGTGCTCCCTGGAGCAACAGTTGTGTTCTCCATGCTTATCCTTTCTTGGCTGGACACATGAGAACCTGAGCCCTGGGCAAGTAGACAGGGTTTATGTTCGTGTGGTTCAGCCCAGCCTTTCTCTCTGCCATCCCCCTCCCTGCCCACTCCCACCCCACTTCAGCCCTGCTTTGCTCTCTTGCTCCATGTAATTGCTGGTACAGAGGGAGGCATGTTTTCTGGTGGCTAGGGCTGGACTGTGTTTGCATTTCTCCCAATGTGCTTTTCTGTTGTATTTCTTTCTTTATGCAGTCAGAGATTTGTGAGTGAGATTTAAACCACCCTTTGCCAGATGGGAGTGGCCATCCTGGGCTAGGATTATAGGGGCGGGTGTGCCTGAGTGTGTAGGAATGTGTGGTCAGGTGTTCCCATGCTCCCTAGACAGCCCTGATTATTCTCTTTCCCCTGTTGTTTACGTCTTTCAAGTGTTTACAGCTAGTCCTGGCCCATTCTCTTGGTTATCAGGCCAGACCTTCTAATCTTGTCATTCTTCTTGGAACTCTTCTAAGCAAAAATCAAATATTTTAGAACTGTATATGTTTACTTCAGGGGAACTCCCTCTCTGATCCAATGGTCAAGAAGAGACCCTTGAAATAGATTCCTTGCCTTACATTCTGGAAGGTGATATCTTGGTATCTAGAAAAACTGCCAGTTGGAAATTGTAAGATTCTTTGGGTGGGGACTCAGAAAGATAGGGGGTAAACACGGCTCCAAGGATGGCACTGGCTTGTGGGTCCTCAGATTCAGAATGAGCTTATGCTCTGTGTGTGTGTGTGTGTGTGTGTGTGTGTGTGTGTGTGTGTGTGTGTTACGTGCCACTGAATCAGCTCCGACTCCTGGTGACCTTATGAATGAGATGTCCTGTTCTCGGAGCCCTGCTCAGCTCCTGTGGACTCATGCCTAGGGCTTCTTTTATGGAGTCAATATCTCGTTTTGGTCTTCCTCTTTTCCTGGTGCCTTCTACTTTTCCTAGCGTTATGGTCTTTTCCAAAAAAATCCCTGCCATCTCATGAATGTGCCCAAAGTAGGACAACTTCAGTTTTGCCATTTTTCCTCCAGGGATGTTTCAGGCTTAATTTGCTCTAGGACCTGCCTGTTTGTCTCTGTGGTGGTCCAGTGTATCTGTAGAGCTAAGCATACTTCTGATGAATCTATTTTTTTCCTTATCAGCTGCCTTCTCTATTCAACTTTCTTATCTGTGAATAGTAATTGGGAATACAAGGGCATGGATGATTTTAGCTTGGTCTCTAATGACACATCTTTGCTCTTGATGGTCTTTCCAAATTCTTCCATTTCTCCTTGCTACACAGTGGGTAGTATTTGCGTGACCTCTGGAGAAGTACTTCAGGAACAACTGATTGATTGCTTGATTGGCTGAAGGGTCTGAGAGGGCGACAAACATACAGGGTAAATTGATTAAGAGTTGAACAAGTCTAGATGTTTCCATTATCTATTGCTATTTAACAAACCACTACAACACTTAATGGCTTAAAGAAAAATAATATATCCTATTTAATGTTTCTGTTGGTTGATTGGGTGGTTCCTTGATTGGTTCTACCTGAACTTACTCCTGGACTCATCCAGCTGGAGGGTCATCTGGGCTGGAATGTTCAAGATGATCTCACTCACACACCTGGCATTTGGTACTGGCTGTGGGCTGAGCCTGTTCAGTTCTCTTGTGTGTTGCTTTTCATCCTCCAGTAGGCTAGACTGGCTTCCTTAGGGGGTAGTCTCAGGTGGCTCCCAAGGAACTGAAAGTGGAAGCTTCAAGGCCTCTTAAAGCTCAGGACTGAAGGTCACACACTGTCACCTCTGCCCCTTCCATTGGGCAAAGCAAATCAGAGTCAACAAACACGGAGGGGTCTACACAAGGGCATGGATACAAGGAAGTGTAATTCACTGGGACCATTTTGTAACGATCTGCCATACCCAAGTAAAAGAAAAATACAGGTTAAAATAGAAATCAAAGTAGTCTATTTATGGTGGCTAGAGACCATAGTGCAGGGGTAAGGAGCACCGCCCAGACTGGAACCCCAGCTCTGCCACTTTTTAGTTGTATGACCTTGAGAAAATCTCACAGCCAGTCCATGCTCCTGAGTCCTCCTCCTCTGCTCAGTGAGGATAAGGATGCCTGTCTTAGAGGCTTGTGATGAGTTTACAGCGAATTAGTATGAGTGAAGTACCAGTACCAAGCTCAGCACACAGTAAACACTCAGATGGATGTTAACTATTATTATTCATCTTACTCTTCTGTAATGGCAGGGGAGGGACAAGTTTGGCTTTAAGTTTTTCAGTTCCGAGGCAAAGAGGAAAAACTATTCGGATAGAAGCTTTGTAGTGTGCTTAAGCTGAGAAAAATTGTTTCAGAAGCTGCGCTGTGTAGAATGAACAAGTATGTGTTTTGACACACTTGATTTTGAATGCAGCAATTTGAGATTGCAGAGTAACTGACCCGTGAAAGCATCACACTATAAGAATAAATATATTTTTCTCTGAGAGCAAATGATTAGAGGCAGGACTGTCTAGGGGTTAGCAAGACAGGAGTCTGGACTGCAACCCCAGCCCTCCTCTTTGCAGCCTGAGGGAATCTAACAAAATTCATGGATCTCTCCAACGCTCATCTCCCTTGTCCACAAAACAGGCATAATCCTAGTGTCCACCTTGCACAGATGAAGAGACCAGGCAAGTAAAGCCCTTGGTCTATTGCCTGGCACATGCTACTCAATGAATATTTGCTTTGATTATTATTAGTTTAAAGATGGTTTTAAGGGAGATTTTTTTCTCTGCTGGAAGACACTCTCTATGTACTCTTCACAAACTGCTGGTGCTATTATTATAAACCTTTTTCATCTCTCTCTTAGAGGGGCACCCGGAGAAACTCTCATGAAGTGATAAGCAAGCAAGCAAACAAACTAATCAAGGGGTAGTGAACCCTGCATTTGACCTTCTCTCTAAATTCCATGCTAGCCCCCATTTTTCCAATTTAGCAAGCTTTCTCAATTGTATGGTTTTTATTCTCCATTGAACTTGGTGCAGCCTCTATGGAAGCTGGCTGCAAGCATTTCAGAACAGCCTTCAAGGCCTTCCAGAAATATGTCGACAGCCCCCATACCACGGCTCCTACCTCTTCTCAGATGGCTCCTGTCCACATTGCCGCAGTTTCAGGATCCCCAGTGGTGTGAAGTCAGGTTCATCATTCACTCTGCCCCTGGGAAAGGTCCTGCCTTGCCTCTTTGCGTCTGGCTTTCAGTCTGATTTATGGCTTTAGTATGTTGGATGGGAGGATCTTAATTTAAAGCCCCTGTCAGAGGTTGCTGCACAAACGTGGTGCCAGTCAAAAACTGTTTTCCTTTGGTTTTGCTCCTCTGTCGCCTTTCCTGTGGCATGAAATATGAGGTAGGAAAATGAGGCTACCAGATTGGGGTTGGGGAGTTGTTGAAAAACTCTTACGTGATCCCCTGGCAAGTGCCAGGGCTCCATCCCAGCCAGGGACTCAAGTGAAACCTCTGGGTCTTCAGGCCACGTTTCACCCATCAGTGTACGTCTCTTGCCTGAGCTGCCTCTCGAGGCTGCTCTGGGGGGTAGCACCAACCAGGTTCAAAATCCCTATCTAATACCTGTCAGCTGTTAAAAACTCCTGTTCCTCCAGCCAAGGAGATTCTGCTTAGCTCTGCTGTGTTTGCACTATGAAAACAACAAGAAGTTTTTCACTTTGCAAATTTGAAATTTTGTTTTGATGGTGAACATGCTATGCATATCTGTCTCCCGAACCTCAGACATTCATATGCCCCTCAGGAAATGGTCCCCTCCTCCTGGGGTGAGAATCACTTCCCAGCAGTTTGTCTCAGAGTGAGACCATCCTTTCCCCACTATCTGGCCTCTGTGAAGGTCAGGGTCAAGCTGCTTTGCATCTCTGTGCCCGACCAGTCTAAACATCTGTGCTGTTTACATGTGGATCATTAATAGAGCCATCAGTTCAAAGGGGTTAGCTCCTTTAGAGTTGAGTTTCTGTTATTTTGGCCATTTGTTCTGTTGGTCAGTGAGTAGCATGAGTCTCCAGGTGGCTGATACCAAATTGCTGGCCCTAGGAATGGTATTTTTGTAAAACATTCTAAGAATTTCACGGCATGTTCGAGACTGTATTCCTGCCATCTTCTTGAAGAGGAGAGTTCCAACATAATGTTCATGAAAAAAGTAATAAGGTAAACAAACAAATAAATAAGTAGATTAAAAAGCAATTGTACAGGTATATGACATGATCTCTTTCATTGTAAAAATACAAGCAGGTGTGTGCACACGCATTCGCGTGTGTGTGCGCATAAGGAATGATCTAGGGAAGGTAGCATTTAACTAAGGGATTATGGGCTTTTAAAAATTTCTTTATAGCAAGAAAAGAAACCCAATGTTATTTATTTTTAATAATTACAGGACAAAACACAGCTTAACCACAGTGACAAACAAACAAAAACAAGAAAGGGAAGTCAGACAGGTTGACTGGGTGACTGGGTAGGACTTTTAGGTCAGTGGCTGTGGGTGGGGTTGGGATCTGAGGTCCCCTGATCTGGCCCTGCCTGGCTCAGAGCTCCACACGCTGCCTCAGCCTGGGCCTGGCTCCGGGGAAACCACATGTGGCTGTTCAGACACGTCCACATGTTTCCCAAGGCCACTGAATGAAGACACCTCTCTGTGGGCCTGTTTCTCTCTCCCATTGGCTGGAAGCAGTGTTATGTAATAGGATCAAGTCTGTCTATTCAGCTTACTTTGGCCAGCCTTACTGGAGGCCACAAAGTAGTGGGGTCAGGCCTTGTGTCTGCTCCTCTTGGGCGCTGAGCATGGCTCCCCCTAAGACTGGCAGCCCGTGCCTCCTTCCTGCTGTGTCTGGGCTTGGGAGAATGTCCACACACGGGCATCCCTGCGTCAGCTCGTCACCTAATCAGCTCCCAGGGCTTGCGGAATCAGGCTCCGGCACCCACCTCTCCCAGAGCCAGCAGACAGTGCATCAGCAGGAACCGCTCTGAAAATAGTCAGGAAATCTACCCCTCTGCACACAGCTGACCTCATAACAAGGGGCTCTGCCATCCCTGGCTAGAACCTACTAGGTATGAATACTGTTGAACCCTGGCAGCGGACAGGGCCACAGCGCCTCCTGTGGGCTGGTGTGGGAGACACAGCCAAGCCATCAGTTCCTTAGCACTAGGCTGGGTCTTTGCACTGAAGGCAGCAATGATGGCACAGGAGTGATAGTCACCACAGTCTGTGTCTTCCTTTGCAGAGAAAGTCCACTCGTGTGACCAGGAGAGGCAGAGTGCCCTGGAAGAAGCCCGGCAGAATCCCCGAGAGGGCATTGTCATCCCAGAGTGTGCCCCCGGGGGGCTGTATAAGCCAGTGCAGTGCCACCAGTCCACTGGCTACTGCTGGTGCGTGCTGGTGGACACCGGGCGCCCGCTGCCTGGGACCTCCACACGGTAAGTCCCCCAGGCCAGCCTTGCTGCTCAGGTGGATCCTGGGGCAAGAGCACCAGCTTGCTGTCTGGCTGGCCCCTGGCACCTCCCAGCTTCACTGTCCTGGATGATGGGAGGCAAGGTATTAGGAGAACAGTATTTCCATTCTTGGGCAGATAAGGTTCCAAAAGAAAGATCTGGGTCCTGGATGCTGGGTAACCTTGGAAAAGTAGGTAACCTCTCTGAGCTTCAGTTCACTGGTGAGAAGGCTATCACCTTGCCCGAGTCACTAGGTTCTATGGATCAAAAAGATCCCGTGTTCAGACATAGGTGATATTACTATGCTTCAGTGATTGAAAGGACATGCGTGGCCCTGGCTGATGTAGCTCAGTTGGTTGGAGCATTGTCCTGTGGACTGAAAGGTCATGGTTTGGTTCCTGGTCAGGGCACATTTCTAAGTTGTGGGTTTGGTCCCTGGTGGGAGTGTGTATGAGAAGGCAGCTAATCAACGTTTCTCTCTCTCCCCTTGCCTTGCTCTCTAAAAGCAATGAAAAAATGTACTCAAGCGAGGATTTAAAAATAATAATAATAATAATAATAAAGAAAGGATATACCTAAACATGTCTCAGTAGAAATGTTGATGCTGTGGTTGCCTTGTAGCTGCTGGACAGTGCAGGAGGCAATGCACTGCCAGCTCCAGGAGCCCTGGGCTTCGTGACAACACAGATCATTGCTGGCAGTAGTGACTGAGTCCCCTTCTCACCCACCGTGTCTCTCTCTTCCCAGCTACGTGATGCCCAGCTGTGAGAGTGACGCCCGGGCCAAGAGTGCGGAGGTAGATGACCCCTTCAAGGACAGAGAGCTGCCAGGTGGGAGATGACGCTGCTCCTTGTGGCACCTCACCTCTTCTCCTCCTTCCCCCACTCATCATGCAAAGCTGCCCTCCTGAGAGTCTGTTTCCTCATCTGTGAGATGGAGCAGGAATCTGGACAGGGCTTACCAGGAGCGTGGAGCTGGAGCTGCGGGCTCTGCATCCAGCCCGGGAATTATCCCTGAGTCCTGGGCCCTTGAGCACATTTCTCCTGCTCCCCCTTAGCTTCTTATCTTTAAAATGTAGTCATTGCAATTCTACAATTCTT
>VMDR010000318.1:128538-217029 GCA_007922815.1 Macrotus californicus
GGGGGGGGGGCCCAGGACCTCTAAGTGGCTTCTGTGCTGGGTCACCATTATTTATGGCGTTCTCTTACTAATGACTTACTAGAAGATTAGCAAATATTGGTGGCTTGAAACACTCTTGCTTTAATCAGCACACACTCAGACCAGGGCTTGTGGGCGCTGGGCCCACTTTCCCATTCCACGTCAGAACTCCAAAGTGAGAGCTGAACACAGAAGGTCCTGAGAGTTGGCAGGTTTCCTAGTCAGGTGTGTAGAAATCACCGTTCTGACAATGGAGTCTGAGGCCAGGGGGCCTCTTTCTAGCCCCCTCCTCCGTGAGTGTGAATTGGGGCTCTGCTGTGTGCCAGGCATTGAGTATCATCTCATGATCAAATTGACATGAGGCTCACGTAGTGGAGGAGACAGAGACTATACACATGAAGGAATACAAACACATATGAATAGTGGTGACAGGAACTCTGTCAGGAAAGAGCAAGGTGCTATGAGAAGGGCAGGGGGAGTTGACTTCAGAGTCTGAGTGTCTCTGGGAAGGCAGCATCTGACCTGGAGGATTTGCAGAGAGGAGAGCATGAAAGAGTCACTGCAGAGGAGGGCTGTGCAGGGAGTGTTGAGGGCCCATGGGACTGGCAGTCATGAATTTACAGGGACACCTGTCCATCCAGTTGTGTGGTGGTGTGTACGCCAGCCCTACTGAGCTACATGGGTGTCGATTTGGAAAGGGCATGTCTGTGAGAAGGTTCATCGTGCTTTGGGTCTGGCTGGAATAGTACAGCGGAGGGAAGAAAAACAAAGGATTTGAGAGCATGTATAAGGGAGATTTGATCATTATTATCTAAGTTGAGTGAGAAGTGGAAAGAAAGGAAGAGGATCTTGGATAGATACACAGGTAGGTCTACTTGAATCAACTTTGACCACAGGGGGTTCTCTCTGTCCCTTGTGACCCTTCAGCACCTGGTCCTTCCCTGTAGAGACCACTGGGTCATCTACACCAGAACTAGCTTGAGTTCCCCAGTAGACTGTGAACTTCATGAGGATAAGGACCCTATAACCCTGTGTTATATCCCTAACATTTAGCATAGTGCCTGAGTTGACACACAGCAAAAATTGGTGGGATGAAAAGAAATTGAAAGCATTATTATCCCTCTGGTCTGACAGTCCCGTGTGGGCAGTAGGCAGAGGAACTGTGCTTTATGAGAGTCATCTCAGCAGTAAATGATTCCCAAAGTGGATTGGCTGGACAAGAAGGACCTGGATAGGTTTGGGAAACAGTGGTCGCTGAGGAAACTGTTCACTGGATTATTTATCTGGCATTGGCCTTCAAATCTCACCTTACTTTTCAGGCTGTCCAGAAGGGAAGAAAATGGAATTTATCACCAGCCTCCTGGATGCCCTCACCACCGACATGGTGCAGGCCATTAACTCAGCAGCGCCCACTGGAGGTGGGAGGTGAGAATGTGAGCAGGACTTGGGCCCAGTGGAGAGTGTGGGGCCCCTGACTTTTCAGATGCTGTGGAGGCTGGGGCTGGGCATTGGGGAGGAGTTGGGCAGGGCCAAGGCTGGAAGTCAGTTCTTCTAAGACTACTTTGTCCCACCTTTCACCAAGAATCCCCCTGCCCCTCTCCCCTCCCTATTCTTTGTTGCTTGACTCTAGCTTATAGTTACCAGATTACAGGCTAGTCCTAGATGTCTAGAGACTTCTGTACTTTGGTCTCAGAGGTAGATATGAAGGAGTGATAGTCTTCAGTGGCAGGAAGGGGGATGGGCATATGATGGAAACAGGGAGGACAGGGAGGGAGTAAACAGCACTTGGAAGTGCTCTTCTCTTCTGAGGAGGGAGACATGTACCTTTTTGGCTTCCAGAGAATTCCAAGGGGAGGGGGGCAGTGGGATTGGTTATTCCCATAGCCAAAAACAGCTTAGTTTAGGAGCTGATATGCTGGCTGAGGCAGACCTGACATGAAGCCGCAATGCACGTGCTCCCCAGTGAGCAGCATCTGTGGCACTCACTAATCTGGGCCCATTAGGTCAGTTGGTTGGAGCATGTGCACATCCATCCATCTGTTCAGCACCTATTGAACATGTGCGGCATGCCAAGCACTGGGCTAAGGACTGGGAATCCAGGGATATGAAGCATGTCCCTGCCTTCAAAGAACACCGCCTGGTGGGGATACTAGGCTCTAGACAGATACTGACGGGCTGTGTGGTAGGTGCTAGGACAGAACAGAGAAGGTTTTGCTAACTCAGTCTGGAGGAGTCAGAGAAGGCTTCCTAGAGGCAATGATAGATGAGCTGAGTTTTGAAGGATAGGTAGGACTTAGCCAGAAAAAGAAAGAAAGCCATTCCAGGAAAAAGAAAAGACTGCTGTGACTCCAAGAGAGTGTATGTCTATGTTCAGTATGGCTGGGCAGGGTGGGTGGGGTAAGAGGGAAGAGCAGGTGATGAGAGTGGTAGGTAGTAGAGGAGGCAGAAGAGGCAGGCAGGAGCCAGGTCTGTAAAGGCCTGTGAGGCATGCTTCTTATTATGAAGCCAGAGGGGGAGGCGCAGCGGAGGGAGAGGGGCCAGTAGTTGGGTGCCTACAGCAGTGCGGCGGAGAAGTACCATGTGCTTGGCAGGGATGGGCAGCCTGCCTCTGAGCCAATGTAGCTCACCAAGAAGGGGGGCTAGTCCCCACACACCTGCCCAGAGGCAGAGCTGTCATCAACAAGACAAGGAGTGCCACCATGATGACAGTTAAACCGGGAGGCAGCTGGCCAGGTTGGCCAGGTTTACTGGGTGTAGACCCCTCCTAGATTGTCCCCTTACATTCAGAGGGAGCCCTAACTTGACCTGAACTTGCCCTGCAAGATGGTTTTGCTGGTCTCCTCTCATCCTGCTCTCCTTCCCACACTTACACTGCAGCCACTGGCCCTCCTCAGTTCTCAAGGCCAAGCTCATGCTGGCCCCAGAGCCTCCAGGTCCACTCTCCTTCAGCCTGGAGCTATAGGACCCTGGTGACAAAGAAGTGCCATGATTTCTCCATCTTCCTGTGGTTGGCCCCTGCTTGTGCATTTAAATGTCACCTTCTGAGACACCACCCAGTCTAGAGGAGCTGCCTGGTCACCCTCCAACCCCTCTCTTTAAATCTCCATCGCAACCCCTCTTTTTAAATCTCAACCTAATACTTATCATCTGATATTTTGCTATATTGTTTATTTATTGTCTGTGTCACCTCACCTGATGAAAATTTCAATTCCGTGAGAGGAGTATTTTTGCCTTCTTCCCTGATGTATTCCCAGAATTCAGAATAGTACCTGGCTTATAGTAGGTACTCAATAGATATTTGTTAAATGAATAAACAGCTCGAAGGATGGGTGGATAGGTGGAAGTATCACTGTCTGACACAGAGAAATGTCTTGATAAGCCTTCTTTATCTTGACACACCTGATAGCATCAAGGAGACCCCATCCGGTCCCTCTTGCATTCTCTCAGGGTCTGGCAGTTAAAGCTGGACATCAGTGAAGGACAGTGGGAAAGTCCTACTCAGGGACAGCTGGAAGAAGGGCCAAGAAGGATGTTTGGGCAGTTCAGAAAAAATTGCCTTCCCTTCCAACCTACCACCTGGCAGGCATGGAGATTTCAGTCTTGTACCAACTCTTACAGCTCTACTCTCCCCTTACATAAGCTCTGTGCTGGGTTCTGGGGTCACTTGGGAACAAGGGCATACTTCCTGGTCTGGAGGAGCTCCTGAAAGAAGAGATAGCTAGTCACAAGATTTCACCATAAAGTTATTATCATAATAGAGGCAGATAGAGTGCCTCAGACCCTCAGGGGAGGGAGTACGTGGGAGAGAAATCTTTACACAGGAGGTGACATTTGAGCCACCTGTTCACTTATGAGTGGGGAAAATGCCCCAACCTAGATGGACCAGGGGTAAGTGCATCCCAGCAGAGAGGCCCCAGGAGTAGCGAGGTATGAACAAGGTAGGGCGTGTGGAAGGAATTGCAGGAGGTATGGTTTACATTTGGGAGGCAGGCTGTGGACAGGCAGGAGATGAGGCTGGAGAGTTGGGCAGAACCCAGATCGCACTGGGCCTTGTGATTCATGCCAAAGAGGGCAGCAAGGGGTCACGTAATTTGATGGGCAGGAGGGGAGCCAATTGAGGCAGGAAGGCTACAGCAATTGTCAGAGTGAAAGGTAAGGAAGGGCGGACTAAAGCTAGGGGGCAAGGGATGATGTACTGAAGCTTTAGCAATGAAATCAATAGGATTCAAAGACTTTTCAGAGGCAGGGAAAGGAAGAAAGGGAGATGTCTACTTCTTCTGGCCTGCTAGCCTAATTTAGGGGGTAAAGCAGTGCCAGCCAAATCTAAAAGTAGACAAAGTAGAATGAGGTGTCCACAGAAACATCTGTGGCTGGTGCATGGGAGGGGGTGGCCTGTTATCATGTCATAGCAGCTGTTTACAGTGAAGGCTTGTTGCATTTTCCTGTTGGTCCTTCCCACCAAGGCTCCATGAGGCAGAGCTCTCCCTTAGATCAGTCCTCTCATGGCACCCCATTAGCATTTATCATTTCCAAAGGAAGGGTTCTGAGACCCGAGCTGGAGGAATCTGCTTGAGCAGGGGAACCCACTCCGGGAGAAAGACAATTGTGAGGAGAGGCGGGATGGGCCATGTGAACTTCCTGGCCCTTTGTGTGTCCCCTCCCCCAAGGAGGGACGGCTTTATTGTAGCTTCCTCCTTCCTCCCCAATGTGGTTGCTTATTGATGGCATTGGAAGGAGGAGGCTGGAATGTGGCTGACTTGGCATTTCCCAGCCCCTTTCCCCTGCACAGCTGGCAGGGCTGGACCTGACTCCAGATGCAGCTCAGTTGGTCTGCTTGGTTTGGCTACTGCCTCCAGGCTGGCCCACCTCACCTTCTTTAAAACTGCTTAGAACAGCAGAACTGGGCCCAAGATCTTGGCTGAAGCAAGTTTCCTTGTGGTAAATGGGGCTGGCTCTCCAGCTGTGCATCACAGCCAAGGCCTGGCGAGGCTCAGGCCGCAGAAGCAAAACTGAAAGCACTGCAGAAGGGTGGCACCTGCCACCTTTCAATTTCGAAGAAGGCTCATGGAGGCCAATGGGGGGGGGGGGGGGCTCTAGGGGGTTTCCTTATCCTGGGAGGCAGGAGTCAACAGGACAGCCAATTAACCAGCCCAGAGGCAGGACATTTTACTGTGTCTTTCCCACCATATCCAGGATCTACACGCCCAATGAGCCTTTTTGTAGAAGTGGAACTTTACCTGTAGGGAAGCCATAGCATGGACCAGCAAATCGATGTTAAGTGGTCTTAAGGAACTATTGTACCCTCTAATGTCGGGTCCCCAGCCCTTGCCTAACCAGCTTTGCATCCCAGCAGTCCTGATTTCCAGTAGCTGTTATGTGTGCACCTGTGAGAGAGAGGTTCATAGTTTGATGCCAGTGTAAGCCTAGAGCTGGGGGTGGGAGGTGCAAATTGCCTAAGTTTTTAAAGGATACTTCTAGAAAACTACAAGAGCGGGAGATACCAGTAGAGTATAGCTCTGCAGTTGAGGTAAATTCAGGGAGATTCTTGGAAACTCTGGGGGAGGCCCTCCTGCCCCACCTCATCCACACTCCCTTGGGAAAGCTTTAGCTTCTCCTTAATTAACAGAGGCCTCTTGTGCCTTCTTTCACATGTGCCCACTGTTGGTTTGGCTAAACCAGGACTCCCAGTGGATCTCAGTGTTAACTAGATCTGGTGTGAAGCTTTGTCGGTTTGGGACTTAAGGCTGTTACGAAGCCCAAAGCCTGATTTACATAGTTTTAAACCAGACGCCTTCTGTTATGTTTTGTTGGAAATATGTAAACTACCCCCAAATCCTTCCATGTTACTGTCTTTTGTCTCACCCCATCTTCTTCTGAAAGGTTCATGCTTAAACATTCTTCCGGGTCATGGCAAGAGTCTCCTTCTCACTAAGTCAAGGATTCTTTAGCTGAGTCTATGACCTTGGATGAGGTTTAAGGAGTCCGTTAAACCCCTAAAATCTGCAGAGTGCTATGTGGTTGTGTGTTTTTCTAGTGGGGGGGACTATAGCTTATTTAGGTCCTCAGAAGGGTCATGATCCCCCAAAGCTAAGAAATGCTTGCTTTAAATGCATTTGGAGCTTGGCTGGGACAAAGTGTTGGGTTCCAAAGTGGGACTGCCAGGTTCACATGTAGAGCTGGACTCTGTATTTGTGAGTTTCTGGAGGTCAAAGAAGTTCAGAGCTGAGAGCCCTACACTAGCTGGGGAGGAGGGAGGAAAGAGGCAGGACCCTCAGGCTCCACAGGGCAGCCTATGGGCTATGTCAGTGTTAGAGAGGGAAAGAGGCATTTCTGGGAGAGGCCTCAGAGGACCTCTTCTGGGCAAGTGTCCTTGGAGCCTCCAGGAGCTGGGTCAGGAGCTGAACAAGGGGAAACCAGCAGTTGTAAGTCATAGCAGCTCTGGGCTTGAGGTTCTATTGGGAGTGAGGAGGGCAGGAACATGGTTCTGGGCAAGGGAGACAGGGCAGGAGGGGAGAGGCAGAAGAAAGGGAGGGAAAAGGGAAGAGGGGCTAAAGGACAGTAACTCTCAGCATGGGAGGAAATTCTTAGGGGTTGTAAAGCAAGGAGAAGAGAGGCTTCTTGCTGCAAACCTCCCCAAAAGTAGGTGCAGGGGGCCCCATCAGTGGAGGTGCTGAGAGCTGGGCAGGCGGGAGCCCCAGGAACACGTGTTGGAGGCAGCGTGCCTCTCCTGGCAGGGCGTCCAGGCGGGGTGACCTCATTCCTTCCCGTCTCAGTGACTGAGGCTTTATTATTCCAGCCTCTAGGTAGACATTACGCTATGCTGAGCCTAAAGGTTAGCTGCCTTTGCCTGGGATGCTCATGGTCCCCTGGCCAGAGGGGCCGCCTCCACTATGCCAGCTGCCTTTAGATAGTCTCTGGTGGGAATAACTGGAACATGTCTCCTGGGGCCCCCACTAGCTGGGCTCCTCTCCCAGGTTTAGAGGAAGGCAGAGACAGGCAGAGGAAGCTAGCCACCCTCCCTCCTACACTATGAGCATCCTCATAGAGAATTTTCTGTTGCCCACCTGGTACTCCTTGCAGGGGCTGGCTTGAAAAATGAATGTGGCAGGTAAAACAGAAGAAGCTTAAAGACACCCAAATACCAAGTACTGGCAGAGACAAAAATCTGAGCTCTGCATTAAATACCTCCATGCCTGCTACAAAGACCTCCCGAGCCTGACTTCCATGACAGATGAAGCCGATTGCCAGTGAGCCCAAGGCAGCCCATTTCTCCACCTTCCCCAGGTCCTCCCTGCATTAAATACAGCACAAGGAGGTCCTGCTGGCAGATCCACTAATTGCGCTCTCTTGGAATCTGTCCAGGGTGCCCAGGGGGCCTGCCCAAGACTGCAACCCACTTAATGAGGACTGGGTGTTTAGCAAGCTTTTTTTTTTTTTTTTGTAGTGAAACTTCTTTTTCTCTAAATAATGTTGAGGTCACTTGGGTATGGGAAGAGGAGGGAATTTGCTGGCTTGTTCATAGAGGAGGGGTAGGGATGGTCCCTTCCCTTCTGGAAAACTCAGCAAACCCCAGAGAAGAACCCCAAGGCATTGGCAACTGTCTTGAATACTTTTCTTGATGAATACAGCTACAGAATGTGCTGGCAGGCCCGAAACCCCTGAGCCAGGATCCCTTTGGGACATAGAGACCCTCTGTCCTCTTTCTGACGCATGGCGGGGACGCTGTCTGTCCCAGTGCCCTGTAGACTAAGTATCTGGGTGCATGGAACTCCAAAGCTCAGTCTTACACCCCCCAGCAGCAAGGGAAAGCTGCTGGGAACTTGAACACAAGGGCCTGGACCCCTTTCACTCAGGGCTAGTTCTGGGTGGGAGGCATGGGACTCCTGTGGCTTTGTCTTTTTGGTCAGAGACCTCAATCTCCCCTCTGTAACAGACCCGTCATTGGCTTTCAAAGTTTTAAGTATCAACTGGCACCCTGAATCCTTTTGGGGAAAAGATGAGGCATAAGTAAACAAAATGATGGGTAAGCCGTGTGTACAGTTATACATGAAGACATTGCCACTGTGTGGTCATCACGTGCATGTGGCCTGTTAGACATGGTCATTATGGTGCATCCAGACCCCAGGAAGCTCTCTTGGCTACTCCAGTCCAGCGCTTTCCAGAAGAATCCCCTGGGGGTTCTAATAAACGTGTGGTGTTGTGGGTCCACCCCAGCCCTCCTGACTTCAAACCTCTCTGTGGAGAGACTCACCTCTTGCAGGTTACTGGGACTTGCCAGTTTTAGAACCTCTCCCTGTGTCCACTTGAACTGCCTTCTTCTCTCAATTCCTGCTGTGCTCGGTGCCTGACAGCGATGGGCCATGAGAACATCACACTTCATACTGACCTGTCACAGCCTGGTTTCATGTTTTTGAGTTGCGAGACCACGAGCAGCTTGAGGCCAGGGGCTACATCTCTCCCTTTGGAAACCCTCCCAGGGCCTAGTTCTGGGTTGTGGTGCACACTCAGAGCACACTTTCCCATAGTCACGCTCATTTGTACATGCATGTTCATGTCTGAAGAACAGTTTGTCTAGCAGGGAACACTGGGCTGGGAGGAGGACAATTTAGACCCAATCTGTGGTTTTCTGAGGTGAGTTAAATCCAGCCAATGTGTCTCAAACGCCCATTTTATACAAGGACGTTCCTGGCTGTGGTAGAAGGTGAGGCAGAGTCATGTCGTAAGAGGTACCCAGTGAACTTACATCATCCAGGCCTGAGACTCAGGTTGGAGAGGAGAGCTTGATTACCCTACACTGAGTGGGTCTGGGAGGCCTTTGGCTGGAGAAGCCATTTCTATCTGGCTGCCAGTCTGAGGACCCTGGCACCTGACTAGGGGGGAAAGTCTGACGGGGCCAAGGGTTTCTGCAGCATCCTGAGCCATGTTCTCTGGGTGGGGGTGTCTGCCTGTGGCCCAGGTTCTCAGAACCGGACCCCAGCCACACCCTGGAGGAGCGAGTGGTGCACTGGTACTTCAGCCAGCTGGACAGCAACAGCAGCAACGACATTAACAAGCGGGAGATGAAGCCCTTTAAGCGCTACGTGAAGAAGAAAGCCAAGCCCAAGAAATGTGCCCGGCGGTTCACCGACTACTGTGACCTGAACAAGGACAAGGTCATCTCACTGCCCGAGCTGAAGGGCTGCCTGGGTGTGAGCAAAGAAGGTGAGTGCTTGCCCTGGTGATTCTGACCTTCCAGTACTTGTCCCACCAGGCAGGGGACCAAGGGCCCCCCAGTAGATGGAATCCCAGGTATTCATTTGTTTGGCTGTTTCTTGGGAGTATGTTATATTTCGTGCTAGCTGCCTGTACACTGGAGGAATTAAAGTGTGTACATGCATTGTGATAAGTGCTGAGAGTGTACTAGGACAGGCCAGAGGAAGAACCACACATGTAAGGGCTCAGCGCAGTAGAAATATTTCTGCCCACATAATAGTTCAGCATGATTCCAGGTCATGGTGCATGTGTGTGTGAGTGTGTGTGTGTTGTGTAGGGAGAAGGAGGAGTGCAGATTGCTCTGTACAGCCACTCTGAGATCCAGGCTAAGAATGACTCTGCCATCTTTATCATGCAGCTTCCAAGGTCACCATGGGGACCACCTGTATCCCCAGCCAGCCTGCAGTAAAGCATGGAGCAGTGCATGTAGCGGGGTTCAGGAGCCATCCTGGAAGTGACACACGTTACCTCTCATATTTCACCGGCCAGAACTCAGTCACTGGTCCACACCCAGCAGTAAGGAAGGCTGGGAGCCCAGGAGGAGGAGGAGAGGATGGATTCTGGCCAACATCTAGGTATCTCTGCCACAGGCAAACAAGTACTAGAGTATTGTAGGGACATATGTAAGGGCGCCTACATCAGCGTGGGGACAGATGGCCTCAGAGAACTTCTTGAAGTGACTGATGTATAAACCAGGAGTCAGCAATCCCTGGCCATGAGCCCAGTCTAGTCCACGGCCTGCTTTTGTGTGGTCTGTGAGCAAGGATGACTTTTGTATTTTGAAAGGGGTGTAATTCTTTCAAAAGGTGAAGAAAACCCAGAGACAATACATGGTCCACAAAGCCTAAACTATTTGCTATCAAGTCCTTTACAGGTAGTTTGCCAACCCGTCTAAACCAGCACCTGAGGAAGGAGTAGGCATTGGTCAAGCAGGCAGGTCAGAGGAGGGAGATGAGAAGTGACAATGCCGTGGTGAGGAGACAGTTCAAGAGGAACTGAAAGGTGTGAGTGTGACTGAGGTGTGCTGAGGATGGCCGGAGAGGGGAGGTGGCAGGAAGCAAGGTGAGTTTCGACTTTGTAAGGTTAGTGGGAAGCTGTTGAAGGGGCTCAGTCTGAGAGACTAGAGATCAGTTTTGCTTAAAAAAATGATTCTGGCTGCAGTGTGGGAAACCAAATGGAGGTGAGCAAGGGCGTGGCACCCATTAGAAGACTGTGGCATTGTGCCGGCAGGAGGTGAGGGAGGCCCGCGTCAGGAAGGACACGCAGGGATGCAGAGGAGTGGGGGCACTTGAGAGGGGCAGGACTTGGGGACTGGGTGGAGCTGGGGATGGAGGCCATTTGGGCAACAGGATGGGGGGGGGGTCCCTTCACTGAGATGGGCAGCGTGGAAGAGCGGAGTGGGCGTGGGGGGGACAATGAGCATGGTGGGGAATATCAGGTGGGGTGCACTCCAAGGATGAGTGGGTCTGTAGAGCTGGCGGAGGGTCTGGGCTGAAGATGCTGGTTTGGGTGATGATGACTCACTTGAAATGGAAGCTTTGGGAGAGCTGAAGGTGCCTAGAAGGAGATGCAAGGGCTTTCCCTAGATCTGACCCTTAGTGGACAGTGTGAGCTCAGGGGACAGCATGGGCAGCGACTGAGTTACCGCACGTACCCAGTCTCAGGAGCTGCTGCCTCCATCTCTGGGTTTCCACCTGGTTCTGGGGTAAGTGACCTCATTACTCCAGACACTCCCATCCGATGAGGGAGCCACTGTGTCCCCACAGTACTTTGAGTCTCCAAGACACCGTGAAATGTCCCTGGTTCAGACCCTGCCTGTGCCACAGACTAGCTCCTGCACCATCCATGCACTACTCAACCACATGGGCTTCAGTTTCTTCATCTGTAAAATGGGAATAGCCACAGCATCTACCCCATAGGGCTGTTGTGCCGATTCAGTGAGACCGTGAGTGGCGGCATTTACCATAGTGCCTGAGACACTGGAAAAACTCAATAGAATTTCAGTATTACTCTCCTTCTTCATAAGATTATTGGCTCTGTCAGCAGCACTTATCACACTGTATTGTACTTGACTTTTCTGTTTCCCCCTTGAGCCACAGACTGTGCCTTTTCGATCCCTACCCTCTAGCCCAGTGTACGGCACCTAGCAGCCATCCATGAGAACCTTGTCAGATGGGTGAATGAACAGGTGAGGGGTTGCCCCTTGTGGGGACATGATGCTTCAACACACTGGGAATCTGTGCTCATGTCACAGAGCATAGGCAGAGGCCAATGTTGGGGAGAGACCACCGAGTGTGATTGTAGACCCCAGGCTACCCAGGAGCACTTCTGAGCTGAGCAGGGGTGGACTCCCAGAGGTCTGGAGCAACTCTGCCCTCGGTCCCCTGCTCATGCTGGTGGTTCTGGTCCCCCCAGCGCACAGGCTTAGGGAGGCACAGTGTGGTGACCTCAGGTCTATAGAGCTCAGGGAGGCTTTCTACTTTGGACAGAAGCCTCCCTGGGCACCAGGGGCCTGCCAATCCTCACTGATGCCCATGGCCTGAAGGCTGGAGGCTTTGCCTCTTACTAGTTCTGTAATCTTTGGCAAGTTACCTAAACTCTGAGCCTCAGTTTCCTCATGTGCAAAATGGGGATGATGTTATCTACCTCATAGACTTGGTGAGAAGATTGAAGAAGACGGAGCACGTGGAAATCTCAGCCTAGCACCTGGTTCATGGTGAATGTACAGAAGCAAACTAATAGCAATGGAGGAGCACACTCAGGGGCTGGAAGCAGCTTCCCTCAGTCCCTCTGCTCTGGGGAGCTGCACAAAGCCACTTGGGTAGATGGTTGGAGGGAAAGGAGCCCATGCCTTGGTCATCTGGTGTCATGTGGTGCCCTCTGGTGGGCATAGAGGGGTTTGCATGCCAGATGGGGAGGTGGAGGGGGTGGGGAAGGAAGGGCGCAGTGTCGAGGGTGAATATAGCTTTGGGTCTGCAGGACTGAATTTTTTAGAAGTGACTCCTGAACACGGGTATTTTTAGCAACCAGACTCCTCACTGGGAGCTGAATTCTCTGTAACATAAAAAGGCCAGACATTCTGAGAGCCAGGCCTCTTTCTTAACGGGTCCTTTATCAGGATCACTGTCACCATCCTGTGAGACAGGCAGGGTGGAGTCTGGTTTCTCCATTTTTGCAAAATGGCACCTTCCCCCTTGGAGTGCCCGAGGATGTCTCCTGCTCTGGGTTCAGGCCTGTTTTCCCTGCTGCCCTCCGTGGTGGCTAAGGCAAGGTTCTGGAAGCAGAGAGCCACCTTTGCATTTGCTTCACCACACAAATGCCAACTCCAAGCCTCATTTTGTCACCCTAGTATGGGGACAATTTGATTCCTTTATATAAGTATCACATATGCTTGCTGCGAGGAGTTAATTGCATGACTTAGGTGAAGGGGTCAGGGCAGCGAGCCCTCACAAGGGAGAGCTGGTCACTGCTGGCTGCGCATGTTCTTCCCTAGTCTCAGTGTGGAGGGCAGGGCTGCACAAGGCTCCTCTTCACACGTGTAGGCCACTCTGCTCACCACCAGGAGAGGCAGCTGCCACCAGAGCAGATGAAAGACGTCTCTGCCATTTCCCACCTGCCTGTCTTTCCCAGTTTGTTTGCTTGTCTGTAAAATTGATGTTCCCATGTCAACCCCACACCCCAGCCCACCCCTTGTTCTCTCCTTCTCAGGTCTTCAGGAAAGTCAGTGTAACTGGAGGCACAGGAGCTGTGGAAGACTGACCCGTGGGTGGGCATGGATTCCACACCACTTCACGCTCCACAAAGCCCTTTCTCCACCTGCATGAACTCAGTCACTCCTCAACACAATCCTGTGAGAAAGGCAGATCATGAGCTGCAGGGCTGTGGTCCTAACTCGTTTCTATAGACTAGCCCAGAGGGTGACAGGGGTGTACAGAATCACATGGACCCCAGGGGTCACAGGAGCTGGTCCACCTTTTGCTGTGCTTGCCTCCCAGCTCTCTGCTCCTCCTGTAGGAGACCTGGGCCCCGCAGAAGCCTCCTTGTGGGGCAGAATGGGTGTTAGCAGAACATGCCTTGGACCCTAGTTAAGTCACTCAACTGCTCTGAGCTTTGGTTTCCGGAGTTGTCAAGTAAAGGGTCTAGGCCAGATGATCGCCAAGATTCTTTCCCCCTCTCATGTTCTGTGACTTAAGAACCAGGACCCAAGAAGGGTATGCAAATGTCCACCAACACCCAAGCTCTTAGCTCATAATGGAGTGGATTCCAAACAGGTACCCTAGTGGGGGCCTGGCCTTATGGAAAAGAGACTTTGTTTAATGGGATTGGCTGGCAATGGGTTCACTTGGGCAGAGCTGGGCCACCAGCACCCACAGAACAGGAAGCACAATCATGTCACCTCTGGCTCTTTCCAAAGTCCACTGTTCATTCCAGGGCTTAGAGGGGACAGGGATCTAGGTATAGAAGAAGCTCTACCAGTTCTCAGGGTCAAGGCCACTCAAGTGTCATATATTCCTATTTGTTGCAAGTGGTAGTCTTGGCAGCTTCCCCCAGGGAAAACGAACAGACACAAACCCATTCAGTAAGTGGCTTTCTTTCTGGGGTCTGCTGTATGGACCCCCCATGCAGCTTTGGTTGCTGCAGCAGGAGTGGGGGGATTGGCCGAGTAACCTAGCCTCCCATTTTATTATTTTTTGTTGTTGTTGTGGAAGATGTAAGAGAAAGATTGGTCAGTGCTGTGAGAATCCCACCATCCCCACCTGTAAACAAGCACCTGTCACTTCTGCCAGCCCCAGGGGGAAAGGCTGGCATCCAGGAGAAGTATGATTTGTGTGGGGTGCAGAAGCCCAGGGTCCTTACTGGGCAAAGCCTAGTTCTCTGGAATGCCAAACGTGTGTCCATTGCCATGGTGGTGCCTCCTGGTGGCAAAGGATGGGCTGGTAAAACATGGGCTTATCTGTAAGTCTAGGCTGGCTGTGTCCTGCCCAACCCTACATGGAGCAGCAGATGGAAAAGGCTGCTCTTTTCAGGAAACTGATCAATGTGGTTGGATTTCTCATATACCCAACTCTAATTTCTTCCTGTTCATACCTCCCCTTCTCAGCAGGACGCCTTGTCTAAGGAGCAGAGAACCGAAGGGCAGGCGAGAGGCCAGGGAGGCAGGACGGGTCATCAGACACCTAACCCTCGACGCTGCCACAGCCCAGCCACGGCCCAGCCACATCCCATGTAACACGAGAGGTGCCCACCGTGTCTGCACTTTCAATAACTCTTATTTGCGTGTTCTCTTTTCGGTTTCATTTGTAAACACCAATATCTAACAGCACAGTGGAAAAGGAAAGGGAAGAAAGACTGTTTATTCTCTCTTATTGTAAGATTTTGGATCTGCTACTGACAACTTTTAGGTTGGGAGGGGGTGTTGTGGGACTGAGAAGAAAGAGATTTATATACTGTATATAAATATATATGTAAATTGTATAGTTCTTTTGTACAGGTGTTGGCATTGCTGTTTGTTTGTCCCTTCTCTCTCCCTGATCGGGGTTGTGGGAGCTCTGGACACATGGCCCAGGTTTAGGCTCAATGCCCAGCCCACCTGCATTTGGTGTGGAAACAGCCCCCAGTGTGCGTGTGGACGGGAGCCCTTGGATTGTACTGTCGGCCCCCTCAATCCTTTCTGGTGGGCGGAGGGGAGCACCCTGTGCCCTAGCTGTCAAGAATGGCGAGCCACTTCGAGATTGGCCCTCTCAGCGGGGTTGGGTTGGGGGAGGGATGGGAGCTGCCTCTGCAGGGGGGTGACATTCGGCTCAGACACAAGCTCTCCCTATCTTCCAGACTTCCAGGTGGCCCCGGGTCCATAGGTAGACCAGGATCCTAGTGACCCACAGTGCAGGTGTCCTCAGAGCATTTGCATTAGGTCAGTTGAAATATTTTCACCCACATTTAGTGCCTGCTCTGTGTAAAGCATGACAGGGGAGGCAAAGAGGAAAAAGGCAGAGGGTGGGGCCTTTTATTTAGACGTTTAATATTTAAGCAGCGGAAGGAAGAGGACAGAAAGCATCATTGGTGAGTGTGGCACCCATAGGAAGTCTTCTCCAGTGCAGACCCACAGCCAAGGCCTCTGAGACCTACCTAGCACCCCCACAAGGCCGCTGGGTCAGCCTGGGATTTTACCTCCACTCCCCACCCTACACCCCCTACGCCCTCCATCCCCAGTGGTCAGCACAAGCCTGAGGGAGGAGTGGGGTCCGTCACCTTGTTGGTAACTGAATGGTTTTATTTTTTAACCCAATACTGAGGTTCTTTCTGTTTCCTCAAATGCTTTTAAGGGCTCCCAGGCATGAGGTCAATTCCAGAGTCTCCTGGAAGTGCAGGAACAATGACCCAGATGGGGCAAGTGCAGGCCTAGCTGTCCCCAGACTTTTTACCAGGGTTCCTGTGGGGACTGCCCAGCCTTCGGGGCAGACATGCAGCTTCCTCTGCCCAGGTGACCATGCCCATTCAGAGAGCAAGTGTCACTTAGCACCACTTCCCATGAGCAGCCATGGCAGCAGCGAGGGAGGGCAGGTACCCCAGGACTGGTGCCCTTGTTGGATTGCTCTTGGGAATCTGGCCTCACCTTGTAACCCAGCACAGCATTCCCGTAAGTGCACCCACCTTGCAGGCTATGTACCCCACTTTGGTTTGAAATGCTTTGGCCTTATAAGCCTGCCTCCCCAAGGCCTTGTGGGAGGGCCCCTCATGGGGAACGTGGCCTTTTTGGGATATGATCTGAAGGTTCTGGCTGTCCAGGCAAAAGTCCTAGAGCTTGCCTCGGGTACTTGACTGGAGGCCCCATCCCAACATGGGAAGAGGGAAAGGGAGCCCTCAGCCACCAGCCTGGCCCAGAAGACTCAGCATGCTGGAGCTGAATGGACCGTCCAGGAGACCCGTCCCCTGCTCTGGCCTGGAGGAAGCATGTCAACACAAAGAAGGCTCCCCCTGTAGAAACCAGACTCTCCCCCAAGCTTCTGCTTTCTCATTTGTGTGTAGGCTGTGTTTGTGGTTTCCTTTGTGAGGGGGGAGGGACACTATTAGTAGCTTGTTTTATGAGAAATAAAAATGGGTAAACCTTGGTGGCTGTTGCCTCTTCTTCAGGCGGCTTCCTCTGATGGCAGGCTTCATTTCCTAGAAGGCTTGAATGTTTTCCCTGGCCCGGATGCCCTCCACTCTGATCCTAGGAAGTCCTGGCTGCCGGTGGCATTGTGCTTTGCTGTGAGGATATTGACTGGTCCTCTTGCCTTTGCCTACCATGTCTGTGTCCTCTTTGTCATTCTTCCTCTTACCACCACCCACACAGCTGTCCCCTCCAAACCATCCTGCAATGTAGGAAATGTCACTGGCAGTGCTCTGGGGGTGGCACTCGGGGGAACCCCATTCCCTGGCTTCAGGCTGGTGGGAGTGGGCACATTGGCCACAATGATGCTCTAGACAGGGAACAGGTCCCCAGTGGGGTTCGTGCCAGCTGCATCCTGGTATTGTAGGGACATAGTTAGACTGAGGCAGCTGGTCCGGGTCTCAGAGCTGGAGGACTTCAGATGAGGCCTGGCAGCGAAGACGAGGCTCTAGATTCTCTCCGGGGCTCCTGGCAGTTTCTCCTCTCGCCCCCTCTCTCTGCTCACAGCTGTCCCAGGAAGGCTTCCTCGCCACATTCTGAGAACCTCCTCCACGTTCCTGTTCCCTTTGCCGCACTCTGCACGCTTGTCATTTGTGGGTGAACAGGTGGTATTTCCCGTTGAAAAAGTCTCCCCCAATCCTTTCTTCAGCTATGCTTTCTTGGGAAAGGATCTAAGTCTTCGAATGTGGTCACACAGGTCCCTCCCCCTCCAGTGTGACACTGTGTCTGCGGTGTCACAGGCCCTGTCATATTTATCACTCACCATGGCCCAGTGAGACAGGCTCTCCATTCACACAAGTGGACTCAGACTCTGGAGTTTAGTGACTTGCTGGGTGCACCCAGCTGCTAAAGGCAGACTTTTCTGAGTCCAGGCCCAGAGCTCTGTCCCTCCCCCAGCTGCCTTCCTTGAGGGGCTAGAGCATCAATCAACCTTTTTACTTCTGCCCAGCCCTGACCCCAGGTGCTTGCCCTCAGCTGTGAGCACATTTTTTTTCCCCCTCTGAGCAGTTTAGAGTTTTCTTAAAAGCCACTAATTTGCAGAAGACTGTAGTAACCTTTAGAGGTTTGGGGAAGAGAAATAAGGGAGGCATTTGCCTATGCAGGACCCCATTGGGAAACTTGGGGTTGACCTGGCCTCCTGCAGAAAGACCAGCCTGGTGTGGGAAGGGGGCGGGTCTGAGCTCCCATTTGACTGTGGGCCCCATTTAGCTTTCCACTGCTTTCTCAAAGAACAAAACAAAACAAACAAATAAAACCTGGTTTCTCCACAGCGGGACCATGAGTCAAAGAAAAGTGAAGGGCCCATCCTGTTTCTTCCTTCACCAAGAGGCTCCAGCACCACGAGTAGCCTGTGTGGGGTGGGGGAAGCTGGCAGCATTGTCAGCCGGGGTGTCACAGATCACTGCTGCTGGGCCAGGCATCTGGTCAGGGCCCCTGTGGTGCTGCCAGAGGAGAAGCCTCCAGACCGGTACCCACCCTGGTTCCCTAGGGGATTGGGGTGGGATGGAAAGCTGGCAGCACCAACTCCCTTGTAGAAAAAACCCAGAGAGAGCCAGGCTGGTCATCTGGTCATTTCCTCCCAAGTTCCTGAATGACCCACCAGGCCATAAGTGTGCCCACCAAGGAGGCCGGTTTTCCCAGGCACCCTGATCCTCTGCGCTGTGGTATTATTAGGCTTTTCTCCATGTATAGGTGAGGACAGGTAGAACATTCCCTTTTTCACATGGTGCCACCAAATCAAGCCCTCAATTCTAGGGCTCGGATCGCTGCACCCCTTTATGTGACTCATGAATTGATATGGCGAAGGGTCGTGACCTTGGTTATATGCCTGCCTACTAAAAGCCTGTGTAATGCAGGTATCTCTTGTGATTTCTTGTCAAGTCTAGGCCCTCTTCCTTTAACCAGGTGAAGCTTACTTTGCTTAGAGTCTTCCTAGCCAAAGCCTTGACTATAGCTAATGGTCCACGGTCCTGCAGGTGTCACCCCAACCTGGGCAACCCTGATCACTTACATGCGATGGTTAAAGGGCACTGGGTACTTGGATGTGGTCTCCCCACAAGACGATGGGCACATTGGTAAAGGGCTCGTGAGACCCAATCGGGAGAGACCAGCATACGCTTCCCAGCCTCAGTGGCTTAAATCACTTCTGCGGCATAGCCATCACCTGCCAGCAGGGGATGCTGTTCCTCACTGTCCTCACTCAGGGCTCCAAGCTGAGGGAGGATCCATCCTCCAGGATTGTGGAGGCAAAAAAATAAAAAAGGCAACGTGGTCATTGCACCCTGGTTCTTAATCATTGTGCAGCTTCCCAGATTAGTGCTGGCGTGTCCACTGTGCGGCAGGTGCTCAAATGGGACCCAGGTAGGATCCTAGGAAGGGCCGTCCCACTGCACAAGCCCTTTCTGTGGAAAATCCGCTCGAAGGTCACTGCCTTTGGCTGTATACCTGTGAGATGGTTCATGCCTTGCTCCCTGATGGGGTGTCCACTCACCTGTGGGCAATTCACACACCTTGTTCTACCAAATGGCGAGGTGCTGGCTGATTCTCAACACCTCCGATGTTGGCTCTGCGTCTCTCCCAGTTCTCTCCTCCCTTGCTTCACTAGGTAGAGGAGGCTGATCAGTAAGTCTGTGCCTTCATAGAGGTCCAAATGGGAAGTGACAAGCCAGGCCTGGAGCCATTTCCTGAGAACCTCCCCGCTTTTTCAGGCTCAAGCAGGAGGAGAGGAAGCCATCCAGTGATTCTTGCCTCTCTCTCCTCTCCATCCCCCACCCTTCTTCATAGATTGGGACTGGGCTGGGGGGCTAGTCGCAGAGCTATTTCAAGTATCATGCTATCTTTGGGGAAGGTGTCAGGCCGCGACTGCTCTTCTTTAGCATATGGGATACTTAGCATCTTTTTTTCTTAGTTTTGGGCCTTAACTATGGGGAAGTAGAAAATGCTACCCATCAAAGTCCTGTTCTGGTGGGTTTAGTGATAGATGCAGAGGAAACTTATCCCAGAGAGAATCCCCTAGGGGTTCCAACCCCAGGCTCAGGGACCCCCATTCTCCTACCATCAGAATCCTAATGGGCCTGCTACCCCAGACAACTCTGTCCTTGGGGCACAGGACCCCTGGTGACCCGCTCATCTCCACTCCTCACACAGGCCTCTGTGTAAACACATCCTCTAGATTCCCGTGAGTGGCCTGTTTCTGTTACTATTTAACCCCCCCAATCCCGGCGCCATGGAAGGACTCGGGCCCTTTTAGGGCTCTAATGGGACTCCTTTTGGAGCTGTGAGAGGCAGCGGCAAATGGAAATTCCAACCTTTTCGGTTCTCCCATCCTCCCCACCCACCAGTGTTGAGCGATTCTTCCCTACAGGCACAGCCCCTCCTGTTAAAAGCAGGACTCTGCTTTCCAAAGAGCCACTCTTGAGATCTAGGTAGAGGGCTGAGATGACTCCAGAATGTTTTAGATGGCCCCCTTGATTATAGGTCCCTTCAAAATCCTTGAGGGGCGTGGAACAGACCTGATGGGGACCAGGACCCTGTGCAGCACCAGGAAGGCTCTGCGGCATTCTCTTTGGGAAGGGTGGGAGGGAGTCAGTGGGAGATGTTGAGGGGGCCCTTGGGGGGCAGCAAGAGCCCAGCTGAGGTAAGAGAGCATGCGAGGGAGTGTGAACCTAGTGGCCTGCTATTGTTCATTTCCCAGATGTCTCAGAAAGAAGTCAGATCAGCTTCTTATTTTGGTTCGCCCATTGAATTAACTTTAGCTTTTTTAAGTTTCACTCCCTTCATCTTTCACAGACCCAGATTCCTCCTGTCCAGGCTCTTTGCTCTACTACACACAGGTCAGCAGGTCTTACATGGAAGGAGGTTTGTGTGTTTCGGGGGAGGGGAGGCACACACAGAGACAAAAGGGGTCTAGACGGGCTGAGGGTCCACAGAGTGAAGAGGGGCCTATACGGAATGGGGGGATGCAGCAAATATACCTTTGGGAAGTAGAACATGTTTGAGACAGTCTTCTTGGAGGGGATCCACATTACGGGGTTGTGATTAGCAGTAAAGGAAGAAAGAAATGAGAAGATGAAATGTGTCTGCTTTAGAGAGGAAATAAAATGCAGACAAAGCAAGAGTGGAGAGACAGACGTGCAGGGGAGGGCGAAGAAAAGCCGGAAGCAATCAGAGGAATGGCTGAGAGAGCCCTGCGGAAGGGTCATGTTTGATGAAGAAAGTCATGAGGAGCTGGCTCCAGGAGAGGAGGACGTGGCTGGGGGAGGGGACAATGGGGAGGGAAATGAAAGGCCTGGAGCGGCCTGGGTGGAGGAAGAGGGGTCGGGAGGGATGAGACACTGCAAACTTGCAAAGCAGACTGGAATCAGGCTGAGGTGTCTCTGTGAGGCAGTTGGTGCTGGAGGTTTTCACACTGTGACTAGAATGATGTGCAGGCCAGCACATGGACTCCTTTGGGTGCAGAACAGCCACTCAGGAAAATTGTGACTGCACCTGAAATCTGCCACTGCGATTGTCTCAGACTCCAGCCCACATCTCTGCAGAGCCTGGGCTCCTGGACCCTTCTGCTTGGGTGTCCTACAGGCCCAGAAATGTACTATGCCTAAAGCCGGACACATCATTTCCACCCACCTCTCATCAGTGCTGGGTATACCGGCCAGCCACTCCCCCAAACCCAGAAGCCAGAGCCCTCCTTGCCTCCTCCCTCCAATGTCCTTTCCTCCTTATGTTCCTCACTGTGTCCTGTAAATTCCCCTCCTACTTCTCTTCCCCCTGTGCCCTCCTCTCCACACCCGGGGCCACAACATCATCTGCCTCCTAGAGAAGTCAATAGTTGTAAATGGCCTGTGGTCTCCATCTCATCCATTATCCCTCAACCATCTTTCACAATGCAGACAGCTCAGACTGAGCAACTAAAAGGCAAATCAGATTATATTGCTGTCCTGCTTAAAATCCCTCAGGGGAGGACACTGATTTGTGTCCCTTCCAATTCATAGGTTGAAGTCCTAAATTCCAGTGTGATCATGTTTGGAGGTGGGCCCTTTAAGGAGGTTAAATGAGGTCATAAGGGTGGGGCCATAATCCAATAGAACTGATGTCCTTATAAAAAGAGGAAGAGAGGCCAGAGATCTCTCTCTGTCCACAGTGGAGACACTATGAGAAGATGGCAAGCCAGGAAGACAGGCCAAACCAAAAACCAACCCTGACAGCCCCTTGATCATGAACTTCCAGCCTCCAGAGAACTGTGAAAATATAACTTTTTATTGTTTAAACCACCCAGTCTGTATTACTCTGCTATGGCAGCCCAAGCATACTAATACCATAGCTTTCAGTAAATACAATTGCCTTAGTTTAGCCCACAATACTATACTTCTTGATCTGCTTCAGTTGGCTCATATGCTTCATTGGTACCTTCCTATCACTTAGCTTTTGGAAAGGACCCTAGAACATACAGTGTGCTCACTACCCTCCTCTTCTTACCTGAGTTGTCCAGACCAAGAGCAGACACGTGACACAAAGCAACCTGTCCGCAGGCACCCCAACCACATGACACAGTTTTCTGCAAAGAATTCCACTTTCTGGGAATGGCCTTTTGGGGATGGGGAAGTGGCCACATTCTCTTCCATGAAAATTTGCACTCAGACTGAAAAAGGGGTATTGCAGTTAGTTTGGGGGAGATGGAGCTATGAGGTCAAGGCTGATGGCTGTGCTGGGCTATGTATGAGACAAGCAAAGCAGAGGGAGCAGCTGGGGAGGCAGAACGAGGGGAAGGCCCAACGGGAGAAGGAAGCAAGGAGGGGAGATGAGGTGCTTTGGGGGAGGTAGAGTGGCCTCAGTTTCTATGGGTTTTCCAGGCCCTATGGCCAGCTGCGCCCCCCACCCCCACCCAGGCCTTTGCAATGGTGCCATTTCTCTAACTCGTTGAACAGGTTTGGGTTTCTCATAACCAGAAGAGCCTTGGTTAAAAGGCGTTTTACCTCCCCCTCTAGACTGTGAGCTTTTTGAGGTCTATAACTTTATCTTACTCTCTGTGCGTCATCAGAATGGAGCTCAACACATAGAAATACACTTGTTAAATGAATGATGAGCAAAGGAATAAATACAACTATTGATGATAAATTCAGGGCACCGTTTGCCTAGCTGGAATCCTGCCCCACCATGCCCCTCTCTCACAAAGATTTCTTTTCCCTTTATCACAGTTCCACTGCACGTGTTCTCTACTGTCTGATGTCCAGATTTTGACAAGTGGAACTTCCCTGAAGTATTTTTGGCTTTAAAAATGCTGTGTCCGGCACATTGGCATCTGAGGGGATGATAGATACAAATAGGAGGTGACACCTTCACCTCCACCACATCTGCTCCAGAAGGAAACCAAGGTGGCTCCCTGGACCTTCTCCTGAAGAAACACGGGGTGAAGCAAGCTGTATTTAGAGAGATGTAAGTATAGCTTTTATTTTTTTTTTAAACCAACCCAACATTTCCACTGGCAAGTGTCAACATAGCTTATGACATGAGCACGGTTTCTTTTTAATTATTTTTTTCTTAAAAAATGTGTTTAAAATTAAACAGGTGTTTTTTTAATTTCGTTTTTCCCCTTAAAAAATGTATTTATGTCAATGCAGAAAGCCTAAAGCTCTGTGAGCAGTTTTGTGGTGATCTCACGTGTGTGTGTGTGTGTGTGTGTGTGTGTGTGTTTTAAAGCCAGGTCCTTTTGAAATTAGTTGGGAGAAGGTCTGGAGGGCATAGCAATCTCTTTTTCTAGAAACCCAGGCTCCATGGGATTCTGGCAACTAAGATCCCACCTACTGGGGTGAGAAATAGCCCACAGGCTGGGAAAAGGGCTTCAGGGGTTTAAAAATAAGAAGGAATGTGGGAGAGATGAGGAATTCCAATTCCTGTCTTGTGAAATTGCTTTCAGACATAACCTAGGGATCCGGGAGAGATGAAAGGAGCCCCTTGTTGCCTTATAAGCCTCTAAGTTTTTACATTACCTCAAGAAATATAGTCAGACCCCTGAGTGTGGTGCATCCGACAGCGAAGGGTGGTAAAGCTGACCTTTCTCAGAGGCACTGATATGTTAAATATCTTTCCCCCTTAAAGATTCTCACTAATGGGACATGCCTGCTCTCCTGCCTCAGATACAGAGTCAAAGATACTCAAGAAGGCAAAAGTCACTTTTGTCTCTCCAGCTGCCCTCTGTCATCACACACCATTCTTACTTTTGTCCCCTGTCTCCCGTTTGGCGGGTCTTCCTGCAGAAGAAAAAGCATATAGGCATTGATACCATGAGACAGAATTTGAAAGGCTTGGCAGGGAAGAGAACAATGATTTTTTCTTTTAAACTTGATTTTGACATAAGCCCATGAAGCTCCTCCGGCTCCAGCCACCACCCTCGTTCTTTAGTGCCCTGCGTGGGCGCACAAACTGACTTCCACCTGAATGTCATCAGTCCACTTAAGAACTCAGAGGCAAAACGGAGATGGGGGACAAGACCTTGATGGAGCCAAGAGGCACCTGCCACCTAGGGAGTGGAAGAGTGTGTGAAAATTCATGCCCCTGTCCCTCGGCTCAGAACTTCCTTCACAGCACCTTTGGCACTAACATCAGGAAGAAAAGACAAAACAAACAAACAATGAGCAAAACCTGATGGAAGAACGAAAGCAACCACAATAATGATGGCAATGAAAAGAGAACCCCAAACCAGCCACATGGCTATGCCTCACTTTCACACCCCACCAGCACAGTGAGAGAACAGGGGGGCACCAGATGGAACAGACAGGACGAACCCACCCTGCCCTCAAGGAAAGTAGAAGCACAGGAATAATCGGAAGGTGAAACAGAAGACGGTGAAGGGATCTGACCTTCGCTACAGGTCAGGGACATGGGTGGGGAGATGGGTGGAGGTGGATTTGTTGCTGTTGTTGGTTGGTACTGAATTAAATACTCAGTACAGTGGATGTTTCCTCCATTCTGATTGATGGATTAAGACTGCCCTTTCAGATCACCGCCAGGGCGCAGGTTGCGTGAAGTTCCTGGGGCTTGGGTCCTGAAGCTGCCTCTCCAGGGCTGCTCATCCCAGGGGAGGTCCCTGGTAGGAAGTGTCCTCGCAGGAGAAGTCCTAGGCCTGCCCTGCTGGAGGCCTCGTCTGTGGCTTAGAACCCCTTGATATAGCAGTAGGCCTCCAGCGTGGCAAAGAGTATGTAGAGGAGCCACAGGCTCACGAAGAGCGAAGTCGTGGCAAGCTTGCAGCCACGAGGGCCACCTAGCTCCCCGCCTAGGTGAGGCCGTCGGCGGTACAAGAGCACGCTGATGCAGACAAATGCGAAGATGGTGAAGAGGGTGACGGAGAAGGCCAGCGTGCCTGCAGACACGTGGAACTCCTGTCCCTGCATGGCCCAGTAGATGGCGGCCACGGACCAGGCCAGGCCAATGCCCAGGAAAACATTGACGGCATTGCTGCCCGTGACGTTGCCAATGGAGGCATCTGCGTACACGTCCTGGATGGCGGCAGCTTTGCTGGCAAATGTATCTGGAGAAAGGCAGAGACAAATGGGAGCTGGAGAGAGGCTGAGATGAGGAGGGCCTACCTTTATGTCCAGAAGGCAGCTCGGGCTAGCAAGCTGACCCAGGAAGGAGAAGCAGCTCTGCCATTAACAAGTTAGGTGGCCTTGGACAAGTCATGTCACTTCTCTGAGCTTCCCGTTCCTCATCTGCTGGAGTCTGAAAGATTCTTAAGGGCCTTAGTGGTCCTGATATTTACCAAGTGGGTTTATTGTTCCTTTTTGATGATTTTTTTTTTCAGTAAGGGAGGTTCGCCATCCCATAATACCTTCCCCTGGAGCCCTGACATCCTGGGAGATGCCTTAGAGTAGATGCCTGATTGTAACTGTCACGTGGGGCATTTTACTTACATACACAATTCAGTGCTCAAGGCCCATGGGGTCAGCATCGTGTTAGGTGCTGCTGGATTTAGGGGGACAGAGGACACACTGGGGAACCATGATGAAGACATGCAGGGTGAGCTATGTGGACTCACGGAAGAGGGGGTTCTGCTTTTGCAGTTAGTATGTGAGCATAGGACCCTACAGGCCGTTTGACTTTAGATGTCGGCATAGATTATAGGCACTAGAGGGACTATCAGGGATACCCTGTCACCCTTTTATTTTATAGGTAAGGATAATAAGGGTCAAAGAATCTACCCAAGGTCAAATGGGAAGTTAGCAAGAGATTTGATCCTGAAACCCTCACAGAAGGACTCATTGCATACTATCACCCTGTGTCCAAAGAGTCTCAATCAAAGCCACCAAATTAGCAGAGTAGACCATAGCATCACCTTCTTCAAGCCCTCACGGCTACCAGCTGTTCCCTGGACCAACTGCAAGAACTTGGAAGTGCCCCAAACTCTCCCTGCGGTCCTGGCTTGCCTCCTTGTGGCCAGTTTTCTCAGATCTCCCAGAGAAAACTTCTTGCCTTTTCTTGCCTATGACCTTGCTTTTTTTTTTTCTTTTTTTTTTTTTTTTTGCCTCTGATCCTCTGCAATTTCTTCCCATGTCTGTTCCTTTCCCCCATTTGCTCCTTCCTCTCTGACAGTTCCAGTCCCTTGAGACCTGG
Source organism: Macrotus californicus (assembly GCA_007922815.1). Taxonomy (NCBI): domain Eukaryota; kingdom Metazoa; phylum Chordata; class Mammalia; order Chiroptera; family Phyllostomidae; genus Macrotus; species Macrotus californicus. Next base: position 154,565 of record VMDR010000318.1, read on the forward strand.
AAAATGGAGATCATAGGGCATGTCCTCCACAGCCTACTCTGGATCACCCATCTAATTTTCTACAACCTGATGCATTTCCATAATAGCCAAACCTCTTGCATCACCAACGTATAAATAATTCCATTGGCCTTTGCTGCAGTGTGAGAAGGATTCAGTTACTCTCCAGAAGGATTTGTTTTCTTGGGCCAGGAAGGGTTTCCCTGGGCTGAGCCAGCGGAGTCCTGTCTGATGAGATTCAGCCTAACCCTCATGTAGGAGGATGTTCTCTCTTCCTATGGTGACTGGAAGGCTAGCAGGAGTTCAGGGTTCAAGTAAGGAGCCCGAGCTAATGCAGACCCTGCCACTTGCTAACTGCTGTTCATCGTTCCAGCCTGGCTTATGTATGTCCTGTCTTGGAAGCCAATCCCTGCCTGACCCAGCCTATCCCTGGTCCTCTGTTTCACACTTGCACAGCATCCGTACTTTTACTTTGTGGAACTTATTGAGATGATTTTAATTATGGAAGTTAAGAGTAATCTCTGTTACTAGATTATAAACTCCATGTGGAGAGGGGAAGCACATGTGTCTTACCTCCCACTTTCACCCCTGCCATTAGCATAAGACTCTATCAGGCTCAGTAAATATTTGTCTAATGAATGAATAAATGCATGCTTGTTCCTGTTCACCTTCAGGTATTTGTAAGAAAAAAAGAATATGTAATTCATCATATGAGAGGACACGAGATCACTGAGCTTCCTTCGCCTGTCCCCATGGAAGACACTCTGTGCTCACAGGTGTCCTTCTAAGTAGAGAAGGCCAGCAACACTGTGGGCATTTATCTATTATGACATCTTCACACAGGCTACGCTGTAGCCTCTCAGGGCCTGCCAGAGGGAAACGGAAGAACAACATCTATATTCTTTGACTTACTCTGTTGGTGGCCTATTCATATAATGTGAAGGTTAAAAAAATTGGGCCACTTATTTGGGCAGGTAACTTAACCTCTGTGGGCTTCCGTTTCCTTATCTGTCAAGTGGGCCTAAAAACTATCCCTATTGAATATGGTTTTGGTGAGCATTACAAGAATAAAACACGTAAATTGCTTAGTGCCCAACACATCCAACTGCTCAAGAAATGTTGGCTATCATCAGTAATGGTCTCATCAATCACTTTGATTGACTTTTGTGCACCTTAGGGACAGAGGATCTGTTAAGCTCAGATCTGAGATATTGAGGAAGATAATTAGGCAGAGGGTTGGGGTCACATAAACCCAGTAATATTCTCTTTGCAAACCCAAGCATCCCTCACTCTCACCTGGTACAGAGGTGCCAAACGCCACGAAAACAACAGCTGTGACGGAGTCCTTGAGGCCAATGGTGCAGCCAAAGTGGGAGGCCAAGTCCCCGATTATGGCCGTGAGCATGCCAATGATGAGGATGGAGACGACGAAGCAGGCCCAGCCATTGCAGTACTCTGTGGGGGGCACGCAGGCAAACAGCACCTTCCAGAAGACTGTCAGGAAGTGCATGACATAGTCAAAGCAAGATGGCAGCCTCTCCTCACCCGACTCATCCTCATCCTCATCCCCTGCTGGAGGCAAGAGAAACAGGCCCAGGGAAGGGCAGTGAGGTCAGATCCCCATTCTCAAGAAAGTCAATTCTAAGCCACATCACAGGCATCAGTAGCTGGAGGAGCCTCCAGCTCCCTCCTGGGCCACTGGTATGGGCCAGGGCATGTGCACCAGCAAACAGCTGAGAGATGGAAAATGAGCTGGAGTGTGTCACTGGTCAAGTTGAATGCAGGGCACAGTGGGGCAGTGGGAGAGAGAGGACAGAGGAATAAGCAAGATAGGACAGAGATTAAGAGCTAGCATGGGAGAACACGAGAGCACCAAGGTGGTGGAGGAGAGAGAGAGTGGGTGGAACGGGTCACACTGGTTGCCTAGGTAAAGAAAAGTGAAATCAGCAATATACCCACTCTTCACTGGATGCCAGTGGGGCTCCTCTCTAATTTTCCTGACATGACTGCTGTAATAATCTCGTGGTTCTGGTCGTTATCCATTCCCAGAGGGACAACTGTCATTCCAGATCATGCGGGTGTACCAGAGAGCCAGTGCCAGCCTCCAAAAATCCCATGGGACAGTGGAGTTAGGCTCTGTTTGTCCTTGGCAGGAAACATGGGCAGACTTGCCCACTCAGCAGACCAGGAGGAGAGGATGTGCTGAGGCACGCTGGTACCTCATCAAGGGCAACCTCTGGAGTGTTTGGACACAACTCGTGGAAGCCAGGTTTCAAAAGAGCAGGAGCGAGGACACTTGGGTTCCAACTGCAACTTTGCCATGAAGAGAATCTGTAACCTGGGTAAGTCACCTCTTGTTCCTGAACCTTAGTTCTCTCATTTGAAAAGGGAGGGGGTTAGGTTTTGTGGCCTACATTCCATTCATTGTCTCTTCAGGGACAAAGGAAGGTCCTCAGAGGGGGAACTGGGAGTATCCAAAGCTGGTGATGTGAGAAATGGGGTAGTGGTGGCAGCAGCCCTCTGTCCTGGCCATGCTTTGCAGTGGCTCTGGGGCTTCAGGGATATGACCCTGCAGGCTGCTATGACAACAAAGCCTCATAAGAGACAGGCAGCAAAAGGTGGCCTCAGTGGTGCTGAGAGGCAGTCTTGGTGGTGGTGCTGAGACTTGGTATCTGTGGGCCTGGTGGACACTGGCTGTGCTGTGGGTCCCCACTGAGGGAGTCTCAGTAAATGCCGTGGGGAAGGTTTGGCATCATCCAGGGAGGAGATATGTCAGCGAGCCAATGCAAAGATTGTATAAACTCCAGACTCCACAGCTCTAAATCAAAATAGTTCCCCATTTTACAAAAATGAGGGCCACATTAACGAGAGGAGGGAATGATGGAAACCAGAATTTACTGGATTTGTGTTTGGTACCTGACTCTGTACCTTTCTACTTCCCATTCTGAGAAAGGTAGCAATAGTTCCCATTTTGGATAAGGAAATGGAGGCCCAGATAGGATAACTTGTTCCAGTTCAGGCAGCAGAACCAGGGCTTGAAACCAGAGCTAGCCATGCTCTTTTAGTTCCCCTGGAGGCCTTTCCATGGTGACCCAGTGAAAACAGACAAACATCCAGGGCCAGGGCTGGGAGGACTGGACACTGAGGCCTTCCTAGAAATTGGCAGGGTGTTGATGTGGCTGTTTTATTCCTTCTCTGGTGTTACCTGCTTCTCCCAGCAGGGTCCGTGCCCATCCTGTGACCCTCTTACCTGCACTGACAGTGATGGCCTCCATGAATTGGTCCCTCCAGGAATGGGTCCCCACAACCAAGGCCAGATTTGTCTTCTTGATCAGTTTGTCCACCGTGCTCTGTCAGGCAGAGAGAAACTTGGAGCCATGAGGTTAGAATGTTCAGAACCATTGAGGAGTCTGGTGCCTCAAGGGAATGAGAGACTTCCTGCATCCCAGGGTGCTCCACATGCAATCTGCAAGCTACGCATGGAATGGTCTTGGGGGATTTCTTCCAGGACAATCCTATTTCCCTTTACTTTGTTGTAACTGCTAACATTGGATATTTAGAATAATACAACAGAGAATAACGGTAATGATATCAATGAACCTTGACCTGGCGTAGTAAAATGTAGTATCTTTGTTTTAAAAATACAGTTAAACCATAGCATTGAGACATCATAGCTCATTTATTTTATATGCTACGTTATGTTTCCTCACAATATTCCCTGGATACAAAATGGCCAGCACTGCAACTTCACACAATCAGTGGTAGGTAATATGGGAACAGAACTCAGGGTCATCTACCTCCCACCCCATTACTCTATTATTCAATTAGATCTCACTTATGGCCTGACCTTGAACTCATAGGACTCTTCAATGATGACCTCTAGTTTGGGGTGTTCACCCAATACTGGCTTTCCCATTTCTGCTATCCTCTTGGCTTCCTCTTCCTCCACAGTCAGCTTCCTGTCTGTCACCTCTGCAACAAAACAAAATCAGACTAGCTTTAGCACGTTCTCCATTCCCTAAAAGTCAAAAGCTCAAAAGTATTAGGCCTGGGCAGTGGGCATAAAGCAAACAGCTGTGGGGAATGCGGATTTTGTACACTTTTTGGTGCCTATTTCTATAAAGCACTGAATACTTTATGACCATCAGACCATAAGAGTTTTCCCTGAAGACCTGGAATAGGAACCCCTCTTTCTGTTTTATACCTCAGTGGGCAACCTGACCCAAAGACCTTAAGTCCCCAAGTCATTTGGTAAGCTACTGGAGAGATGGGACCATATCTCTGGACCTTGAACTATCTTAAGCTGTTGTGCTTGACTGTTCAGCTACTTCATTTAAGAGTTCTTGGAGGTCAGAGGCACATTCAAACCAAGGGTAATGTCCCCTGGTTTATATTAACATCTGTTTCCAACACTCTCATCACTGTCCCCTTTATAAAGGAGAAAGGGGGGATGTTTCCAAGAATATCTACATTTCATACAAATGAATATTACTCCCCCCTCCCAAATTTCATGATTTTCCAATGAAAGGTCCCTAGGATTTCTATAGGAAGCTGGCACATTTCTTGTGGAACACAAATATTTGTTCTGAGGCATTCTTGTGCCCCTTGGCATCTTTGAGTGATTTACCAGTGGTCCCTTCTCATGTTGAACAGTTAGAAATTTCTTCCACTTCAGCTGGAGAGTCCATTTTAAGACCACTTCACCATGAAGACATGTTTTCTGGATTAGAGTGAAATAGAGATTGAATCTTTTTATTCCCCTTTGATTAGATAATTGCTCTTGGCAGCCTGTTTCTTTCAGAGCTTGTTTAAACATTTTTCCATCCAAGTCCACATTCTTGCATGTAATTAATTCTTTTATTCAGCTCCTTAACTGTTTTCACTCCACACAGTAAATATCCAAGGGAGATCCTCTGGTCTTTGGATAATCTCAAGGACAAAATGGGTCAGAGACCACAAAGATCTTCTTCTGTATCTTGAGAATTGGTGAAACGTGGGGAGGGATGAGACTCTAGCTCTTTAAGTTGCAAAGAAAAGATAAGCCAAGGATGTAAGCTACCAAGCAGAAGAGCCTATTTTATATGAGGATTTTCTTAGTTGGTCTGAATGAAGAGATGGTAAGGGCATGCAGAGAAGATCCCTGATCAGACTGGCTGTTTCACTAGGTGCCTCTGGCACCAAACACAGAAGGCAATTCCAAAGTGTTTGGGAGCTGTCCGTGGTGCTGCTGCCCTGCTGTTCTGCTGTTAGTGTTGGTGATGGCTTTCAGAAACAAGTATTTCTCAAGGTTCTACTTCTAAGTCAGCAGACACCCTCTAGCAGCCTGACTTCTTTTAATTCTTTAATTTTGAGTCTCTTATTGGTTATTTCTTAAGGTAAATCTGGGTACAAGCAGAGTTCTGGCTATGAAGTCAGTGATCCTAGAAGCCGGACTGCAAGCCACTCTGAGAAAAAGCCTTTGGAAAAAGACATAGATTCCTCAAAAGCATGAGTACTCTTTTCCCCTACCTGTGGGTTTTGGTACCACACAGTAATGACTATCCTAGCAGCGACGGTATTGTTCTACTCCCCCTCCCCAATTCCCCCATGTCGTACTTTACATGTGCCACAAGAACTTTATACCAACATAATGAGCTCTCCAGTGACATGTAAATGTACCTGTGTAACCCCTTGTCTAGCAATCAATCTAGCACTATATCCATCTGGCAGGATATTGATCAACCTACTGACCTGTCCACCTCTGTGGTGACAGTCAGTTTTTCCATCTATCTTTCCTGAAGAAATGTCTTTGACAAATAACCAATCCTCTGTCTTTGGATCTCCTTCAGCCCCAGAGAGGTAATATATATATCTGACTCCATTCGAATCAACTCTGATTTAGTGTTTTGGTTTGGTAGCAATTCCTCCTTTTTTTTATTTTTGTAATAACTATCCCTTCATTCACATTAATTTCTTGAGAGAGTGCTAATCTCAAATCTAAAAAAACCATTTTGATTCTGACCACTTGTTTATGTGAATCTTCAGAATTTCATGTAAAGAGAATACACGGCAGGTGATGTTGATATTCAGACTAATTAAACACACTCTCAAATCTAGAAAAAGGAGGAGGGGAGAAAGAGAGACAAAGAGGGAGAGGGAGGCAGAGAATAAAATGAAAAGTTGAGCAGATACTGGAAGAACAAAGAGCTTGCCAGGACAGATAGGAATAAATTGCCATGAATGCTCTACAGACATCTGCAAAAAGAAGTGGGGTGATGCAGCCAGTGCTCTCACTCCCAGGCCCCTGAACTTGGTGCTGTGGCTCAGAATGAACGCATTTATTCTCCATCTTTCACCACCAGGCACTGTTAATCACATTTGCCTGTCCTCCCAGGAACATTCAAACAAAGATTTAAAATTTCCAGTAAATTAAAAGTCTAACCAAGGGCTCCTAAATTAAAGTTTCAGTAGGTTAGATGAAAAGATCTAGGAAATGACACCTTCTTTTCCTTTTTAAGCTTCTATTGGTATTTGTGCAAATATGCTTAAAGTATAAAGAAGCTTAAGTTAAATCACAGTCTCTGTTTTATATGGTTGGTGGGATGTGGAGGCAAAAGTTTGAACAAAGAAGCCCAAATATCTTTTCAGGTAAGAGGATGAGTGGAGTCGTGGTAGACAGCAATACCCTGGGAGACTAGTGGAAAATATGGAGTTGGAGGTAGTCCTTATCCTATTGGTACAAAGAGAAAGCAAGAAGCTAAGGAAGCTGGAGTAACTTTTTTCAGAAAGGAAAAATGTAGGGATTTACCTACATATTTTTTTGTGTGTTTAAAGCAGCAAGGACAAATGTGTACTATGTGCACTTTCTCTTTCTCAAAACCAGGGTGTAGCCTATAGGTGGCTTTGAACACCAATACATTCTAAAAGATGCTTTGCCTCTTAAATAATCTAAGTTTTTATATGTTCAAAGAACTTATGAATTGTAAAATGTTCTTTCAATATATATGGAGACATTCTATACAGCTCACTCTGCCTGCACCATGAGCTATAGTATTGCTGGGTGAGATGGGCATGCTTTGGTAACTTCTCACAAAATTAGATGTTTATCATTGGATTCCATGATTCAAGCATGCTCTCAAAGTAGGTGTATGTCCTGCAAAAGGTTCTAGGTAATGCATGAAAATCTCTCTAAAGTAAAATCTCTAAAATTTCTATTTCCAGACAGATAATTACCCCTCTCCCCATTATATCTTAACTCTCCTTGTTGTTCATGGCACATGTGACTTCAAGTATCAATGACAAATAAATCAAAGTTCTAACAATTTAAACCTTAGCTGTGCTAAGATGAAAGATCTCCAGGATCGGCAAAATTTCAGATTCTTACAAAATTGCTTTTCATGTTCTCACAGCAGCTCCTGGAATATTTTTCCCTGGATCACTCAAGATCAAAGTATGTTCTTTCAAATCCCATCATGATCCTGTTAGGAGATTCAGCTCTGACTCTCATTCTCTCTTGCCTCACAACATGAGATGACAGATAAATTAAGACCCACTGGCTCTTTGGTAAGTTTCAATTCCCTTTCTGATCTCAGAGAGGACCAACCTATGCCTTTACCCACAAACACTGACAGAAATGGTGTTCAAGGAATTGTCTATTTCCTGACGATTCCTTTCCTCAAGTGAGGAAATCAATCTCCTAGTCTTTAGGAGAACTTGTCAGGTTAACTTGAGCTTACAGATGCTATTAAATAAATCAAAGGACATTGGTTTTAAACTAAATAACAACACTGGCAAGAAGTAGAAAAGAGGGGGCAAGGCACCTCTTACCTGGAGACAACAGGAGCGCTGTTTGCAAATGGATACCAGACAAGGGGAAGAAAGAAAATGAAAGAGCATTAAGGTCCCATCTTGAAAGTATCCCCAGGCTTTGTGGTTGCAGCAGCATAAGAAGCAGTGAGCTTACTTGGTGAGAGAGCTCTGCAGCCGCATGCGAGACGCAGCATTGGGAGCATGCGCAGCAGCAGCAGCAGCAAGAACAGCAAGAAGTGTGAGCCACTGGAGAGACTGCTGAGCACCAGGGCCCTGCAGTTATGAGAGTTTTCCCCACACCTTCCTTGCAGCTCTGTGGGCCAGGGAGAGAGGAACAAGGATGGGGGAACCAGTGGGTGAAGCAGAGAAAGGGCTGGTCATTTGTGATCTTCTAAGAAATCAGGCTATTACAACCATTTTGGAAAAGAGTGAGAATCCAGTTACCTTGAAAACTATACAGATTGCAACCCTACCAGTGGCTTATCTGTGGAGAATATGACTGTAGGGCTTGAATGGGAGCTCAGGGCACTGAATAATGGTGTATAAGAGTTTTGGTATCCATGTCCCATTCTGGATCTTCTAGCCCTAACTTCATAATTAGATCATGCTCAGCCTCCCAGTGCTCATAACATTTTCATGGCCACTGATGGCTTCCTAGCTACCATGTTGGCCAAAACTTTGAGTTCCTCTAAAGAAAGACCAGCAGAATGTATTCCTTTAAATTTTATTTTTATATATGGATATAGCCTGGAGTTCAAGGCTGTGCACCCCTACTATTTTGTACCACCTGTGCCTAGCAAAGTCACTGCAACTAGTTATTTGCTGACTGTTTTGGTAATTGTATTTTTCATAAATTCTGTGGTGTTCCATCTATAGATGGTGGCCTTTTTATTCTAGAAAGGACAGGCTAAATTAGAGCCCAGATATTCTGGACCAGAGAGACTGTCATATTCATAAAAAGTTATCTGTAGATGGGAGATGACAAATACAAGGTCTCTATATGGACTGGGAAGCTGAGTTAAAGATGTACCCCACATAGGTTGTCCCTAGATTTCAAGATCAAAAAATAAAAAAAATTCTTGAGACATACATTTTCATCTTGATAGTGTCTTAACACAGATCTTTACTTCCTGGCTCTTGTTCAGTGAAAGTCTGGGAATATCCTGCTACATACTCCTGGTATAGCTGGTGACTGACAGAGACTGCTGAGGAAGGAGTGGAGGGAGGGTGTCTGTGAATTGTTTCTTCTAAAAATCTCTAAGAATACACTCAGATCTGTGATCCATCATCCCATATTCATAGTCCCTGAAGACACCTGTGGATCCAGAATGTTTATGGCATAAAAGCAGGGAGAATAGCAATTGACTTTTTCTGGTTTATCCCACATGGAATTCCAAGGGGCAATGGATCCATGGATCTCTTTACTATCATGAGATAGATAGATAACAAGAGGGATTGCTCATTCTGCTCCTTCTATTGATCTGCATGGAGGAGCCCCTCTTGACCCCACTTCCAGTGGAGACCAGAGCCCCAAATACATCAGGCACCCAGGTAGGCTAGACAAGGGGCAGCTCTTCCAAAAAGTCCCTGTTACCCTGTTTTTCACTCCGACATAACTCCCAACAACAAGATCATCCCTAGCACAGCAAGATGGCTTGCAGTCAGCTGGAATTTCACCATTCTCTGGTCATTCTGATCTGGGACTTTCCACCTAGCAGTTAAAGATGGGTCAGTGTGTTCCATGTAGCCCAACTTTGAGTGACAGAATATGTCCCAGGTATTTTCCAGCTGCTACTGTTGAGAGAAGCTGGAGCTGAACTTTCATCTGCATTGAGCCTCAGGGTCAGGTGAGAGCCACCTATCCATGCTCAGACACCTCAGGGACAAGCAGGAAACAACATAGTTCTGTGAGTAACTGGAGGCATCCAGGCAGCTTGTCAGGGTGAACCCTTGAATGCAGCAAAGAGGAGGCACAAACAGGCCCCATGCTTGGAGGAGAAGGCTCTCCCTTCCCACCTGAGACTTTCAATGTCCAGGCCCAGGCCTAACAGTCTTGACTATACTACTCAGTATTGCTCTCAGGAGTCCACTTCTACTCTACTCCAGGGCAACTGTGTTTCCTATTCATCTTCCCTTTCCCCCTCTCCCAGCTTGTCCAACACTTTTAATCTCACTTCTGAAATCTGTTTTGTTTGCCAAGAATAGGATCTCCTATTTTAAATCCAGGCCTTTATTATTATTTTTTTATTTTTGAGAATATAATTGTCATTTTGACCATGCAGAGACAGTGCTGTTGTGAATACCTAAGACTCTCCCATGCGGCAATAATAATGAAAGGCAATTTCCACTGTACTGCTTCTCACTCCAAGAATAGCAGGGAATTCTAGAAGTCAGGATGGGTTTTCATTGATTCTGAATCTAGACAATCAAACTTTATGACTTTTTACCTTATGATCTGATATCAAAATATGGGAAGAACCGAAGAAACCAAAAATTAACGCTATGGACAATAATAAGACAGGATACCAGGAAATGAACACATTTCCTATTAGCCCCTTTCATCTTGGTATCTTGGTCACTAGAAAGAACTGGGGCATATCACACAGATGACCTGATGAAATCCTGCCTTCTTACCCATGTTCTCCCCCAGAACTAGGCTCTAACAGAGCTCTGCTGACATCTCCTTGGACACAGAATCCAGCGCAGCAAAAAGGGGTCCTCAAGAGGGGAATACCCACAGGTGTTTGCATTTGACCCAGGCTTATCTTAGGTTACTCTGTCCTACTGCTGGTAGGGGGTGGTTGGGGAGGCAGAAAAGAAGAGCCCCTTTACTGGCGGAATAAAGTCACGAACAGACTTCCAACCTATTCTTCTTGTCCAGAGTTACTGCCTTCTTTCCAGCTACCCTGTATGATCCCTTTGCTGTTTTTATTTATATCTGAGTACTTGGGACTTGAAAGTTGATGAAGTTAGTGTACAATAATCTTACGTGTCTGCTGCATCCAACCCATGAGGAGGATGTGGAGAGAATGTACAAGGGAGGTAGGAATGAGGTAGGGCAGGTGTTGAGACAATTTCTGAGAGTATTCTCAGTGGTGGACATTGGAGGATTGCCAGGAATACAATCTAGGAAGCAATGAAACCAGATTTTTTTTTTCTTTCTTCCAGTGCTTTTTGGCAGTCAGGCTCATGGCAGCATCTTATTGCGTGGCCAAGGAGAGAATGAGTAATAGAAGATGGAGAGGGCTTCTGCTTCTAGAACACCAGGAATGTCCAAACCAGTGTGGGCATTGAAGTGGTTAGGTCTGCAGAGCGAGTCACAGAAGATATTGAGGGCTGATCAATCATATTGGTCTGAGAAGACCTGTCAATGAGCCTTTGGGAGTATAACTGCCAAATCACTTAGATCTGTCCTTGGGTAAAAGGCTTTCGGATGCTCTTTGTCATGTGGATATGAAGTAATTGCAGAACAATCACTCCTTTTGACAAACAGGTGTGTCTGTTTGATCTTCCACAGTCTCCCAGCAGCATATGTCCCCTGAAGGGGAGTGTGAATGTCCTCCTCTTGGCATTTCCCATGCCCTTACCCGTTCCCACATATATTCCTCCAACACTTTCAAAGCAGTGGCTTCCAATCATTTTCTTCAAGGCATGAAATCTTTCCTTACATCTCCCTTGGTTGCAGCATAATCAATCTCTTAGGAATGGAGCCCTGGCAGGTATTCCAAGATGCATGTCCAGAGGAAAGGAGATGAAGGCACTTCTCTGGTGTGGGATAAGGGTTATCTTGGGATCTGAGTGATATGCTCATTTGCAGATATGAAGCAACGGCAGCCTTCTGTGAACCATTCAACACCTATTTCTCAAGATCACCATCAACTACATCATTTAGAGTCACTTCTTCAATTGGAAAAGTCAATATACTCTGGGCCTACCCAATATCAGTCCTTCTCCAAGGCCCTCTGGCTAGGACGATTTCCAGACTTGGAACTACTTCCTTCCTTTTGCAGACTCTCAATTTTCTGCTTTAAAGATCTCATTATCCTAAAGTAGCCCAAATACAGTACCCTACCTTGGACTAGGAACAGAGGTAGATGGGGATGGGGTGGAAGGCCACGGGAAGGAAGAATAGCTCAGGATTACAGATTACATGACAATCTCAGAAGCCAGCTCTCTCAAAGAGCTCTCAGAAGCTATGGCCTCTGACAAATGGCATACATTTTCAGGCCACGGTCTACCCAACTGTGAAATAGCCAGATAAAACACTTACCTCCATGAAGGGCAGAGGGGCCTATGGGGCACTCTGCAAGTGAATAACCTGCCAAGCACTCAATGGAGGGTAGGGAATGCAGCAGAAAACGGTCAAAGCATCATTACAACATGGGCCCCAGCCCCCACTAGACCCTCCCCCATTCAATTCAGGCTAGAAGGTGAGGGGTGGGAGGGGGAAAAAGTCAGGATAAGGGTACCAGCATGCAGCATATCACATTCCTTTCTTTTTCTTCTCCTCCCCACCCACCAAGGAGCTTCCACATTTACAGGTTATTGAGGGGTGGGCTGTGAGGGAGAGTGCAGGGGACAGTGGTAACCAGATCACTGGAGCACAAGGCGGAAGTAACTCATGAGGGTAATGAGGAGTTGAGGCTGCAGCGCTGCCCAAACAGTGGGAAAGGAGGACTTGGAAATAAGCTAAGACTGAGAAGGCAGAGATGATACCGAAACAGGGTGAGAGCGCGAATACAGGAGGGAAAAGAATAAAAAAAAAAAATCGGTTGGTCAAAAGGAGGAAGGAAGAAAAGGGACAAAAAACGGGGAGAAAAAATATAGTTGCTTTTTGTGTTATTGCTTTTCAGTTTAAAATTTTTTTCTTTTTGTTTGTTTTTTTCTTAAAGAATCTCACACCTGATATTCCACGTTCCATCCATTTCGGTTCACCAAGGGCAATGAAGAAATTCTCTTGCCTTTCGTATTCCTCCTCATCTACTATTTTAACCCTTATGGTTTTCCTGTAGGGACAACAAGAGAGAGAGTGTGTGTCGAGTGGGTCAGCAATTGGATGGTCACTTGGAGCACAGCCTTTAAAATTATCCCCCATCACTCTTGGCGCATGCAGCCCAGTCCCATCCTGGTGGCTTTGACAGGACTATGGTGGATTGTATTGTTCTTGTATTTAAAAAATGATCTTAGCTTTTCTTGTCTCCTTGGTCATAGTTGTTCTTATGAGTGAGAGGGAAAGGGAGCCAGGAGGCAAAGAAAAGTTGGCAAAGGAAGGGATACAAGAGGATGGCGAGGGAATGGGAAGGGAGAAGGGGCTGATGGTGGGGAGGAGCCATTTTAAACCCTGCTGATGGTTAGTAGGAAGTGAGCTGGGCAGCACATTCCACTGGGTGTCACATGGTAACAGTGGCATTTCTTTGGGCAGCAGGTAAACTATTAGCCCACTGGGAATGATCCAGGCCCCTTCTACAACAGGAAATATGTCAACAGCACCTGGATAGGGACTTCTTTCCTTTCCTTGTGTCTATACCTATGTGAGCCTCATAAAGAAAAATTTAAGGAAAGTATGTATAAGGAAGGGAAATGAGAGAGAGAGAGAAAGCAAGGAAGGCGGAATTCTATTATCTCATAGGGCTTCCACAGTGGAAATGAAAATAAGTATGTTTTAACCACTACATGATATAGGGCTCCTTTAATATTTACAGCTGATGTACTCATGGGAAAGTATGAAGAAAATGATATAAATCATCACATTTTAAATCATCTTTGGACTTCTCTCATATCAGAATAACATGTCCCAAGATTGGCTTCCTTCAATGCTGATTATCAAAGGCCCAAGGGACAAGGTGATGGAGGTTTCTGTTCATTTCTGGGTATCTCAACAAAGCATTGTATCTTTTAGAAACAAATCATGAGGGAACTCAAGTTTTCTTGAAAATCGCTCCCCTCCAAAGACTGGCATGAGGCTGGCTCAGGCCTGTTGTCATTGGAGAAGTTGCCACGGGGGCTTGGATCTCCCTGGGTGGCTTCTCCTGGTCCTTCATGGAACCACACTGAGGTTGATGGGTCCCCATAGTGAGCCCTGATCTCTCTCTCTGGCCTGGAATCTAAATGCTTTCCAAAGGTCAAAGAAGTGCTACCACACAATAGCCTAAAATGTCTAATCAAAGCCTCTGATAGTCCTATGCCATTCTAAAGACAAGATCATCTTTGCTATCTATGAAGTGGTAGTCTGGTCTGAATTGGTTTGTTAGGCACAGGACTTGCTGGGGGGTGTGTGTGTATGTGTGTGTGTGTGTTCTACAAGTACATTTTTTGGTCACCTTCCTAGCACTTTTTTGGACACCTTGCTCGGTGTCCAAAAAAAAACAAAACTCACTGATTGTCAAAGGGCATTTTCTGGGAATTTCTCTCCAGGCCCCAGACCTTGGGGCTGTCTATGAGTTATGAGCCTGGTCTGTTTTCCCACCACAGGGACTCTGCTGTGGGTTGGGAACTGGCTGCTTGACAACCATGCACATGGCCTGGAGAGATATGATCAACAGCTCTGCCAGGGAAGGACACAGATTCATCTATCCAGAAAAGGATTGTCTGACTTTCCTGTTATAGAGTATATGGGGTATATAGTGTCACTTAGGTTGAAGACAAAAAAGCTCCATCCACTCTGAGAAGTCCTGTGACTTCTTGAAGAAGCTTTCACTCGGTCAGAATCGTCTTTCCCACTATTGTAACCCTCAGCCTTCATATGTAGATGCTCTTCACAGGGAAAACAGACTACTGCGGGTAGGTCTTTGACCTACACCTGAAATTCAAACCTGTACTTTCAGCTCAATCAAGATCAGGGAGAGAAACACCTTGATAGCATGGATATGACAGATAAAGGTGGCTCCTAAGTCCTGCTTTGGGGAATGGGATGAACCACAAACTGAACCCAAATCTAAATACATTGAGTCTCAATGCCCAGGGACTGAAAGCTTAGCCCTGAGAATAGCTGTCCCATGGAAATCTGTGCTGAGAGCCTGGTCAAGTCTATAAGGGCTGCCCTCCTGTCTGGTACTGTGCTGTTTGGTCTTTTCCTTTCCTATATATTAAGCCATTCAGGAGAAGCAGAAAGACTTATATATGGTACTCTCAGGGCTGTGGGACTCTCTCTCTCTTTCCCTCTCTCTCTCTTTCTGTTTTTCCCCCATATCAATTTCCCCATCTTACAAAATTTACCACTGGTTCTTGAGCATCCCTCCTACAGATACCATGTGACAGGCTGGCAGATGTTAGGACACAGCTGGAGCAAAGAGAGGAGAGGGAGAGAGGAAAAGAGATAACAAGAATGGAAACAAGGGAAAGTGAACCAGAGAGGTAGAAGAAAGGGGAGGGGAAGGAGACAAACAGATTGGAGAAAGAAAGAAACAGAAGAGGAAAGAAGAATGTCAGTGTTAGTGTGGAGGACAGGGTACTACACCTTTCTGAAAACTCATATCCACCATGCGGGGACCCATCATCTCAATGAAGTAATTCTTGTTTTTCTCATACGCCTCATCATCAATTACCTTGATGTGAATTGTTTTGCTGTGGATGGAAAAATAAGTATCATAAGCAAGGAGTAGGGTGGCAGAGGAGAGGGGGACAAGCCAGCCAGGAGAAGAAACAGGAAGAAAAGGAAACAGTGAAAAGGTCCAGAAAGGTCATAGTTTGCCCCAACAGCACAGAGGCGTGAAGGGAAGGGGCTGCCCCAGTCCCCTTCCAGCCTCAGTGGGCTCCTCCTGGGCTTCATGTGACTTCATGGCATGAACAACTTGAGGACTGGAAAAAGCACAGGCTTTACAGAGGTTCTGGGTTCTGATCCTGGATTTGCTATGTGACCTTGGACACTTGAACTGTACACGCACAGGTTGAATAATGCTTACTCAATCCCAGGGCAGTTCCAGAGCAATGCAATAATATACACATAATGGCTCAGACATTTAGGTCCCCCATAATGTTTGCTTGCATATCCCTCTTGCTTTTGAGGCAAGGGAGAATTTAAAACACTTTTATTTTTGACTTTAAAAATCAGCTGATGTTGATCTGAAAGCTTTATTTATAGGAAAAGGGGTGGAAGAGGGGAGTTGGCCTTCGGGAGTCTTGCCTCAAAATAGTTGAACTTCTCCCTTTCTCTGGGGTAGTGACTATCACAGGCAGGCTAGGAGGGCCATTTGGCCTGAGTTGTACATTCTGATAATTCACAATGGGCCTCAAAACCTACCAAGGCTCTCTCCAAATGGGTGCCTGCCGTCACGGGGATGCACTGATCAGATCCCATTAGCTCCAGGGCACTCTGAATAGTGATTAGTTTATATATCCTACAGTGATATTAGGACTAGCACAATATTTTTTTGTGCTATTTTTTATTAAAAGATGTTATTTTGTTCATTTAAACATTAAAAAATGTAAACAAATTTTAGTAACTGTTTCATTTTCTTCTTTTTTAAAATATTACTAGGAGCTTTAAAAACCAAGACAGATCTGGGCCAGCTCTTCCAAGCTTTGTTTAATGATGGGGACATTTCAGGACTAGAATCCAGTCAAGATGTTTAGGCCTGTCCCAGGGGGTATGAGACATTGCTCAACAGGGGTAGGCACGGAGCTTAGTCTCCCTAAGTAGTGGGAAAGAAGGGGCCCACAAAGAAGCCCTGTTCCACTGTCCATGGGCGTGCCCCCTTTCAGACTCAGAGACTTGGCCTTTGTTTACGACGCTGAGGCCTTCAGTTCCTCCCATTATTCTTTATTATAAACTAGGAATATTTTTACTTTCTGACTTGGGATGACCTCTCTGCTCTTCTGAGCTTTTACAAATCACCATTAGATCTGGGCATCTACAGAACTTCCTTTGTCCATACTGTCAATTCTGTAGAAGTATATGTGGGTCCAGTACTCCTGAAGTGAATGTAATAGCAGTTACTGACACATCCTGGACCCCGGGGCCCAATGCTTTAGAAACAAAGACTTTATACCCTCATCACTGGCTCCATACCCTCACAGCCACTCTAGTCACAGAAACACCATAGAGAGGTGAGTGTTCAACCTCCAAAAGGCCACAGCACTTGGCCTTCCTTCCTCCAGAGCAGTGGTATTGGTAATGGAGACTGATGTCTGGGGTCCAATTTGGCCCCCACCTCTCATTAGCTGAGTGACCTTGGGCAACTTGCTAAAGCTCTCCAAGTCTCATTTGTGAAGTGGAATACTAGTAACTACTTCATAGTGTTCTTTAAAAAGATCATGCATGGGAAGTGCTTGACAGGGTGCATGTTCCCTCATAATTATTGAGAGTAGTATAACCTGGTTGGTGGCTGGAGAGTAATATATCAATTACATAAGAGAATCATCATTTCTAGTCATTAAGTCAAAAACTAAGGGGAAGTCAATAAATAATATTGGTGACCCAAGATATGGTATGGGCTGGAAATAGATGGCAAGTCAAGAAAGAATTGGATAAAACAGGATGCTAGATCCCAAATGGGATGAGGGGCTTGGAATGGGGAAGGCTGGAAGCATGGAGAAAAAGTCTCATAATTTCCCCAAATCTGGCCTTGTGCCCTTAGGCAGCAACAAGCTTTGGGCTGGAAGGATCACTTGCCCTAAAACATAGGCTGACTTGTGCTTCCCGTGATGTTTAGTGAGCAGATAAACAGAGTAAGAGAAGCCGCCACAGTTGAAGATAGGGAAATGAGAACAAACATTAAGTAGTGGCAAGAGGAATTTGTATTAGCTAGCTGGAACCACTTGTTGGAGGGTGTCACAAGTGGAGGAGCCAGGTGTGGGACTCCCTCACTGAGATCATTAATAGGGAAGGTAGCACGTATGTTTGAATGGAAGGTCTCACGTTGCCTGGAGCCTAGAGAAGTCCCTCACAGCTCTTGAAAACTGAGAAAGTTCTCAGTTCTACTCAAGCCACAGATGAGGTCCAAGAACATTTAAATTGAGTCAGTCACCAGCCAGGTCTTGAGTTCTCTTTCCAAACTTACCCTTCCCCATTTCAGTCAATGGCACCATCTGCTATCAAATTGCTCAAGCCCTGCCCAGACCTGTATGGTTCTGTTGGTTGCGCATCTTCCCAAAAAGTGAGAGGTGGCCAGTATGTTTCTCTTTCACACCAATGTTTCTCTCCCTCTCTTTCCCCCTCCCTTCCCATCTCTAAAATTAAAATAAATAAAATCTTTTAAAAACAACTACTCAAGCCCCAACCCTGGAATCACCCTTGACTCTTCCCTTTCCCTCATCCCTCCTTCTCCCCTGTTTCCACCTCCAACCCTAACCCATTTAATTTGCCACCATCTTTTCCTCTGCTATCAAGACCTGGATCAAAGCATCATTAATTCCCCTTTGGACTTTGCAGTAGCCTCCTAAGAAATTTTCCTGCTCCCGCCTTTGCCCTTTACCTGCAAACCCTTCCCTACAATAACAACCAAGGCTACCTATTAAAAATGCAATCCAGGCCCAACCACACCCCCTATAACTGGATAAATATATTGGGTTGGCCAAAAAGTTCATTTGGTTTTTTTCCATAAGATGGCTCTAATAGCACTTAGTTGTCTTTAAGTTCATTCAAAACAATTTTGTTAGATTGTATTGTGACAGCTGTCCTATCAGTGTACCTTTTTTAAAAAACTTATTAAAATTGGTGAATTTTTATGGAGCCATTTTAATATTAAAGATGGGAGAAAATATGCAACACTTTCAGCATATTATGCTTTATTATTTCAAGAAAGGTAAAAACGCAACTGAAACACACACACAAAAAAGATTTGTGCAGTGTGTGGAGGAGATGCTATGATATATGATTGAACGTGTCAAAAGTGGTTTGCAAAGTTTCATGCTAGAGATTTCTTGCTGGATGATGCTCCATGGTCGGGTAGACGAGTTGAAGTTCATAGTGATCAAATCGAGACATTACTGAGAACAATCAGCGTTATACCATGTGGGAGATAGCTGACATACTCAAAATATCCAAACCAATAGTTACTGGTGAAAATGAAAAATGTGTCTTTTATTTTACAGAAAAAACTAAACAGACTTTTTGGCCAGCCCAATAAAATCCTTACATGTCCTGCAGGACCTCATATGCTACAGGTGCTGTTGACCTCACTGACTTCCTTCATAACATTCTCCCCTTGGTCCTTCTCTTCCTCAAATCAAGTCCTTTCCCACTTAGGGCATCATCTTTACTGTTCTCTGTAACTGGGTCTGTGCTTTGCCTCACCCTTTGAGTCTCCACATATATTGCATACCAACTCCCTGGAGAGGCCTTCCATGGCCACATGTCTCGTTGGATCACTTTCTTCCCCACCCCCCCCATCTCTTTGCCATGGGTCACTTTCTATCCTGTCCCTTCTGCTCATTCCCTTCAGGGCACTAATCACAGCCTGAAGTTAGCTGGTTAGTTTAGTAACTTACTTATTTATAGTCTGTCTGTCCACATTAGACAGTGAGTGCCATGTGGGCAGGAAACTTGTCTCCAATGTACCACTGTAGTCCTAGTGCCTGGTACAGAGGAGTCCCTCCCTCAATGATGACTTACTGAGTGACTGACTAATCATGAATTTCTAATACACTTGAGGCTTCATGAAATCAATATACTTTGCCTTTTTGTAGTAAAAATATAACTCACTGGGGACAAAAGAATATTTCGAAGGCGATTTTGATGGAATGCCTAAGGATTCTCGGTGAGACAAGAGACTAGATCCCAATGTCATTGAATTATACCCTCAGCTTATTAGCCTACTTTATTTGTCCAATCTGCAGAAGAGCTCCCAACAACAAGCCGGGATCTAACTCATGGGTTTAGGCTACGGTTTTTGAACCCTATGTCTCTCCTATTCCCAATTCCTCCTTCCATCCCAGTGGCACTTACTAAATGGTCATGGGGTCAGCATATCCCAGGCAGGTGCTCCTTGAGCCACTAATGCTTTCCAAGGTTCCAGAGACTGCCCCTGCTTCTCCTGTGAGCCTCCTGCTGAGCGAGGTGTCAAAGCATGCAGCATTCTCAGCTAAGATGTGGCTGTGCTGCTTGGGAAAGATGCTCCCTGGGGTTCTCCCACCAGCAACCCAGAAGGGATTAGAAAACACATTGCTGAGCTGCCTGGCTGAAACATTCCTTTGCACTGAAGACAGCCAATTCCAAATCAGGCCACTGGTCCTCCGGGTACTGCAAAGAGAAAAAGCTGCTCTTCAACCACTGAGTTCCTCTAGGGCGAAAGGGGAGGAAGTGGTATTGATTTGTTGAATGGATGAGTGAATATTACACTGGAGGAGAACCCTGTGAATTTCCCTTTATGCGAAGAGGAGATGTAAGATAATATATGCAGTTACTTTATATTCAACACCATGAAAACTTTCTTATTTCATGCTTATTTAAACCATGAAACATACCTATTATTACTTCCCCTTTAAAGACGAGACAATAGATGCTCAGGGAAGTTAAGTAATTTGCCCTGAGTCACACTGCTAGTAAGCAGCAGAGCTGGGATGTTAGCATATGTCTCCTATTACTCCTATAGCTGACTTCATACAAGCAAATTGGCAAACTCTGAGTGCCATTCCCAAGCTGTGGCCACAGTGAGGAGCAACCCTTCCATTTAAATTCAGGCAGCACAAGCAGATTATAAGTGGATGAGCTTCTGCACTGTGGTGTGAGTAGGTAGCTTCCTAACCCTGTGGCCTTCCCTTGCTAGAAATAATCTCTAAATAATCTCTGACTTGGTGAGATTATTCCTCCTTCCTGATTCCTATTAAATAACTCTTCACCATATCAAGAAAGGCTCCATTTCATCATTTCTAAATTTTTCCTGGCTGCTCCTGGCTGACAGAGGCTTATAAAGCTTCCTTGACCTAGGGCTGAAGAACAGAGCTGGTGGCGGAGCTTTTAGCCTTTCCATGGGAGCCTTCAGTAGCCTCACATCTCTGTGTTGGGTTCTTTTTTAGTCTTTAGCTTCCCAGGTGGGTACCAGTGTCTCCTATCTCTCCCCCACACAGGTTCTTGGCTCTGAACCAGGACAGAAAGGCCCCTCCCATTGCCAACGACATCCTGACAGCCCAACATTAATACTATCCCGCCCCTACACCAACATCTGGGGAAAGGCTCCTTGTCTCATGAGAAGGCTTAGGATGCTTCGATTTATCATCTTTTGCAAATAGGATCCCTGAAAACAGCACTTATCAAACTTTAGTATGTACATGTATCCCTTGGGGATCTTGTTAAAACAAAGATTCGGATTCAGCAGTTCTGTAGGCAGCCTGAGATTCTGCATTTCTAACAAGCTCCCAGAGTTTGCCCATGCTGCTAGTGCAGGGCCCAAGATTCCTTGGAGAAGTCTCTCTGACTCTGTTAAAAACTTGGGGAAAAGGAGGCAGCTGCTCAAATGCTATTACCAGTTGGGGAAGAGGAGCTGGAATCAACATGTAGCATTTCAACAATTAGGTCCATCCTGACACTATATTTTCAGGGGGACACTGGAGTGCCCCAGAATAGAGTGACCAGGATGATAAAGGGCCTAGAAAGCATGTTTTAAATGAATGTATTAATATTTATATAGTGTTTGCTTTGTGCCAGTCACCATTCTATTCAGGCATTTTACTAATATTAATTTAATCTTCACAACAAACCTGTGAGGTGGGAACATGCCAGGCAAGGTGCTAATCTCTCTACGTATATTATCTCATTTAATCTTCACCATAACCAGTGAGGTGCATATTATTTTTATCCCTACATTACAGATGAGGAATTAGAGGCCCAGAAAAGTTCAGAGATTTACCCAAGATCATAGCTAAATAGATGGCAGCACTGGGATTTAAATTCAGACAGTGTGGCTATAAAGACTATGCTTCGAACTGGGATCTGATATGTGGATCTGGAGGAGAGACCTTCCAGGGAGAGATGACACCAACTCCAAATGGTTCTGGGGCTACCACAAGTGCTGCCTCCAAAGCTCTGGGGCCATGCTGGGAAGGCTGGCTTCAACTCTACCACACTCCATTACACCAGTGAGGTGAACTGGCTAATAAGGGAGGGATCACCCCATTCCTGGTGGTATTAAAAAAGTAAAATGATGACCATGCATGAAAACGGCCATAGAAAGGTTTCCTGCATGCTCCACAAGGTCAAGTAGATGAACTACAAAGGTCTACACCCAGTGACCTGCTGGTAAACCAGCTGTCTAGGGGGCAGGGGGAGCAACGCTGATTTGGGGTATGCGCCTTCCATGGTATGAATTATTCCCACTAGAGTCAATACTAAGTTACTAATAGTTTTAACAACCAGCTTGCAAAATTCCTAAAGACATAACAATCAGCTCTTGTGAACGGGTGGGAACCACTTCCAACATACTATTGACAATGGCAGATTCTACTGAAGTGTCTGAGAGAGGTTATGATGGGAAAAGGCAGTTCTGATTGATTTACAAATTATTTTACCACATGCTCGAGTTTGCTCAAAATGGATATCCAATAAAGTATTAATATGCTTATTCAAGCAAGCCTTTGGAGGGAGAAAAGTTTCAAAGGTGTGACTTTTAAAAAGAATGTAGGCAGATGGGGAGGCTGTGTTCGGCGGCTTTCTAGACTTCAGAATGTCTCACTGAAGATGTTCTGCCCAACTCCCTGGAACCTGTCACTATGAGGAGCTATCAGTCTCATGTTATGTGACATGCTGTTATATGATGCAGCTGACTTTAAAATAAGGGAGACTGTCCAAGGTGGGCCTGATTTATTCACATGGACCCTTATAAGCAAAGCTTTCTCCAGCTGAAGAAGAAGGCAGAAGCTTGAGGGATTCGTGCATCAATCTCTTCAAAGCATAAGAAGGACATGACATGCTACTTCTGGTTTGAAGGTGGAGGTGTATTGTGAGCAGGAGTATAGGCAGTCTCTAGGAACAAAGTGGTCCTTGAATGACAGAGAGCAAGGAACAGGGCCTCTCAGACCTAGATCCACCAGAGACAGGATCCTGCCAATAACCTTAATGTGCTCAGAGTCAGACACTTCCTCAGAGCTCCCAGATAAGAGCCTAACTGGCCGACACCTTGATTCCAGCCTTGAGCAGAGAACCCAGCCACATCCTGCCTGGACTTCTGAGCTATAGACTGGGAGATAATAAGTGGGTTCTGTGCTCTGCCTCCAAGCTTATGACAATTTATAACATGGCAGTCGCCAACTAACTGGGGAGCTTATTTACTTTATAAAGTCAGGAACTCAGCCAGGTGATCTCTTGGAACTGCTTACAGTAACTATCTTGTAATCAGAGTTCTTTGTCCTGATGGCAGGGCCACTGCTAAGCCTAGTACAACACCTTTGTGCAAGGTTGACAAAAGATACAGCCCTGGATATATACCATTTGGTATATTTCCAAGGTGCCTTCCTCTGGCTCACATAACAAAATGTGAAGCTACAGGGCTAGGCACAGAGAGCACTGGCTGGATTTTAGCCCCCGCTCAGGGGTCTTTATGCAGTGCACAACTTACACAACTGTAAGCAGCAGACCTGCTTAGCAGACCCTTTTGCCTGAGTCACTATCTACATACATGCCTGAACCAACAGGAATATGAGACAGGCTAAGGCAGACGGATGGACTTCATTGAAGAACTTCCTGCAAAAGTCAGGGGGATCAAGTGGGTCGGAGGATGAGCAGGCAGAGAGGTACAAAGTAGGAGGGAAGGGTATATGAGTATGTAGGGAGAATCATGATCGTTGCTCCTTTGGCATCTATTCTGGACTCTTTGGATGAGTCCTCTGCTGCTTGCAGCTTCTGCATACCTATGACTAGTTGGGCTGATCAAAGAAAGCCCACACGGATGTGGCTCCCCCTAGGCAAAATGTAAGAACATTTTTGTCTCCACTAACAAATAAGATCTGAGTGCTGAGCATGTCCATGGACACATGCCCATGCATTTGAGGGCTTGATGCTGATTCTATCCATTCTGGAATGTCTGGGCTTATAATTGGGCACAGTAGCTCATCATCAACTCATTGCTTTCCTAAATATCCCCTTTCCCAAAGCCTGGAGAGTTTCTTAGCTTCAGCTAAATGGAAAGGGGCATCTGAGATGACTATGTGACTATGGACCTAGACTTCACGATGTGGCTAGAGGCAAAATGGCGTCAAAATCTCCAAAGGAGCCACTCTGTTTCCAAAGGTCAAGACATAGTAAAGAAATTTTCAATTTTTAAAAAAGGCCATCTTCTAAAGCAGGTACCCTTCCTTTTAAAGGCTGTCATACCTTGCAGGACAGCTCTACAGGGTAGAAAATATTTTAAATCACAATTTTTTATCCTCTCCACCCTTTCATAGAGGATAAAGACTAAACCCTTCATCCTAGGAACTGGAAGCTCTCTGTAATGTCCATCATCCATCTACCCACCCATCCATCCATCTATCCACCCATCCATCCATCCATCCATCCATCCATCCTCCCTCTGATCCATCTACTTATCAGAAGCATGTTCCTGCTATCATGAAACTTCAATGTCGTGATGTGAACATGTTCAGAAAGCATGCTTTTGCCCCTCCCTTTAGTTTGCTTATGTAGAATTTCCACAGGGTAGTGAGTAATATTAAGTGCTAGGAAAGTCAGTATCTCCATGGAGGGAATCAGCTTACTCGTACACATGGGAAAATTAATATGCTCATTCATTGTCTGAGTACATTTTTCCTGCTAGTATAAGAATGCTCTCATCTCTCTAAGCCACCATAAAGATTTCTCTTCCTCTTTGCTGCCCTATGGTTGGGAGTACTTCACATTCCTGATTGAATGTGTATGCGTGTGAGTGGGGGTATGATGGGGTGGGGTGAGGGTTGGGAGCATTCCACTACACAGTAGAGGAAAATCTGGCCTTCATGAAAGTAGGCTCTGTAGGAGCCCTGCCTGTTATTTCCAAAAGGGAATTAAATTTCAAATCCCCACAGCAGTGGGCCTGTTCAGGTTTCAGCTCTATATGTGACTCAGTTAATTACAGTTCTATCTGAGCCCCAAGTTTGCCCCGCTCATCCCAATGCAGTTGGTGGGGGAAAGGGAGGGTGATTCACAGCTCCAATTCTCTCCCTCTTCTAAGTCAAGGGGGGAAATTTGAAAAACCCATCAATGGTCTGGGAATAAACAGTTACGGTGCATGAAGTTGATAAATCCCCTCCTTGGAAAGACAGTGAGAATAATCTATAAAATCATTTTACTTAGTGTGTCTGCTCCCAGCACTGAAGAGGACAAATGGCTAGTTCTCTGAATTATAGCATTGAAGATGTTGGGTCTCTCTGTCTTGCTTTCTCTCTCTGCTGGGGATCTCATTTTTTTAAGGATGATTTTGACCCAAGCAGAAAGGAGAGAAGTCTGTACTGTATCAGCATGAAACTTCAGGTCCAAGGAAAAGCTGGCTCCTAAGGACCTGGGTCAAACACAGTCAATGTTCCAGCCTTCCACCTCAACTCCCTGTCCGCTTGAACAGTTATAAAGCCCCTATTTCTGGAGGATACTTCCAGGGAATAGCCAGCCTGGGAAAGATTACTGTTCCTGGGCTGGGTGGAGAAACTCCTCCAATTAGAGACTTAACAGCGTGGAAGATGAGCTGATTCTACAGACATGTTTCTGACTGAATCAGTCAGGGACTACCCCGAGCCAGAGTTGCCGCACTGCACAAATGCAGTGGGCTCCATTCACGTGCAAGTCAGCAGGATGCTCCACGGGGGGTGTGCAGTGCACTGGCCCTGGCTGAGAGGACAGCATACGAATTGCCTGTCAGCTACCATTGCCGTTTGGGGTGTATTGTTTTGTGGGTCCCAAAGGATTTGTCAAAAATTTCTGCCTATGAGACTCCTTGATCATTTGTTTTCCGGTTCAGAGTTCTTCCCTTCTTCTACCAGCCAGACGGCAAGGTCTTGCTTTGCACTACCCAGAGACAAAATAGGGCCCAGGCCGTGAAGGGTTAGAGCCAGTGGCGCTGAGCCCCAGTCCCCCTGGCTCAGCTGCACGAGTGCTGAGTGCTGTATCCTCTGCTCTAATGTGAGAGTGGAGCCCATCACTGGCTCCACAGAAGTTGGTGATCTCGGCAGGAATATAGGAGGCAAACTTCCCGGGGAATAGAGTCTAAAAACGGAAGCCCAGATTTCCACAAAGGTGAGGGGGACGGCAACTCTATTTGCTCTGTGTTGAAAGGTCTGAGGCTCTTCTGATGGTCAGTAGGGCCAGGACTAGGGCGAGGCAAATGAGGCACATGTGCAAAATGTGAGGGTACACCAAACAATGCAGTCACCAGGACAGATACTACTTTAACACAATATTTTTAAAATGTAATATTTTTAAAACTGCATGAAATCCAGGATGAACAAGATGTCAAAGTTTTACATAAAGACAGAACTCAAGCCTACAGCTGCCTGACTCACTGCGCCCTAACCCTAATCCACTGTAGGGTCGGTCGGTGCTTATATAACGGAGCAGATGGGAGACTCGGAGGCAGAAGAATGGAGTCTGAGTTCTGCTACTGCTTCTGTCTTGTTGCCTTCTCTGCCCTTCACCCTCCCTGAGCCTGTACAAGGAGGACAAGAGGCCTTATTTCTTTCTTAGTATTTTTGTGAGTAATGATATCAGCAAAAAAACAAAACCTTTATTTTTGGAAACTGCAGATCTTACTGAATTCTCTGTGTGGGTATATGGAGTGTGTGTATGTGTCTGTGTGTTTGTGTCCCTGTGTGTCTGTTTGTGTCTGTGTGTGCACATATCCCTGTGTGTGTACATGTCTGTGTGTGTGAAAGATGTAAATAGTGCTCACCCTCTGGAACAGACCCCGCAAGCCTTTCCAGAAGCCAGCCAACTCTCTTAGCCTTTCAGAGTCCATCCCTTCATCACTGCTCCCACCCCCACCAGAGGGGGCACCCTCCCTCTTACAACAGGCAGATCTCTCTATTTTTAGACAATAGGGTTAGATGGGGAGGGTGGAATGTCTTCTCTGAGGACATTGCCCTTGAACTGTGCTCTGGACAGATTGCGGCCAGTTCTCTATGGCCCTAGCTTCTGCTTCTCTGGTCTTGTCAGTCAGGTGTGGTCCACCTTTCCTCTCTGCCATTCCACCCTGCTCTAACCACGGTCACCTCTGCCAGGACCCCTGCAGTAGCCCCCTCTTCTGGCTCCCTGCTTCCATTTCTTTAATCCTTTTATAGTCCATGTCCCTCTTGACAGCTGGAGTGCTTTTAATATTTTTTTAAAGACAATGAAAATGTACCAGTCTCCTACTTAAGCCACAGTAGGTTCCCATTGCACTTAGAATAAAAGTTAAACAGTATAATCTAGCCCAGGAGTTCTGGAACTTCAGGTTACTCACTGTTATTAAGAGGGCTTGATAAAACATAGAATGCTGGGCCCCTCCCCACAGTTTCTGATACCCAAGGAGGTCCGGGGTAGGCAGCCTGAGGGTTTGCATTTCAAACAAGTTCTCTGGGGATACTGATGTTGCTGGTCTAGGCTCACTCCCAGAAACTGATCGAGCCTGCCAGGCTCAGCCTGGCTTGCCCCCAGCACTCTCCTCCCACTCTTCCTCCATTCCCGCTGCCCTCGCTATGTCTGCCTTCTCTCTATCTTCTCAAATTCATCGACCTTACTCCTGCTTCAGGGCCTTTGCACTAGCTGTCTCCTCCGTCTGGAACCTTCCTCCTCCAGATAGTCTTTTTTCCAGGTCTTTTAAAAATGTCTCAGCTTACATGTTACTTTCTTGTCCACCCAATCTGATTGGCTCTCCGGCTACCCTCCATCAATCACCCTGTTGGTTTCACTTGTGTATCTTCTCATCTGTCTACAGTGACCCGAACGCAGGCTCCTCCGGAGCGGAAACCAGGGCTTCTCTTCGCCCAGCACGTGAGCAGTCTCTGGCATACAGGCGGCACTCAATAATGCGAGTTTGTTCAATGAACGGATACATGAGTGGCAAAGCCAGAATTTGACCCAGGCACTGCCTGCAGAACCTAACTTAACATTTAGTGTGTGATTACTCTGGTGGCATGCTGTCGTGTCAGGCCCAGGGCTGGTCTTCCCCACTCCCTTCTCATCCCTACTCTTCCGAGCACTGTTACTGGGCCACTCTCACGAAAAGACCACTTTAATTGCTCCCTTCTCCCTTCCCAAACAAATCTAAGTGCCTTTGGCCTTCACAACATGCGTGAAAGGAGTCACCTTGGCGAGAACCTGGCTCTGCCGTCACTTCAGTTAGTCGGACATGGCTCCAGGTAAGCATATTCTCAATGGTTGTTTCTGGTGTCTGATGCCGTACAAATAATGATCTGATCTGTCATTTAGTGATGACAAGCATGGGCTCTAAGGCTGGGGATATCAGGCTCCAGGACTTAAAGAGTTTTAGGACTTTTGGCAAATTACTTAATCTCTGTGAGCCTCAGTTTCCTTATCTAAAGATGGGTGCAATGATTAAATCTATCTCACAGCATTTTGAGAGGATTAAATGAGACAATGGGAGTAAAACTCTTAGCATAGTAACTGGGATATAACAAGCAGTCCTGTGGAGAAAGACAAACATCATGTGATCTCACCTGCATGTGGGAAAAAAACACCTCACAGATACAAAGAACAGACTGAGGGTTGCCAGAGGTAAGGGGTGGGGAATGGGCAAAGGGGTGAAGGGGATCAAAAGGTCCAAACTTCCTAATGAGTCATGGGATGTAACGCACAGCATGGTGACCACAGTTAATAATGCCATTATTGCATATTTGGAAGATGCTAAGTGAGTAGATCTTAAAAGTTCTCATCACAAGAAAAAAAATGTAACTATGTGTAATGATGGACTTTAACTAGACATACTGTGCTGATGATTTCACAATATATACTTATATCAAGTCATTATGTTATATAACTGAAATATGTCACTCATCAATTATATCTCAATTAAATATGTAAACATTAAAAATAAGCAGTCATAAACGTCACTTACTTTGACAATAGTCTCTTGTTTAAGTTATAACTAGAGCAACCAATAAAAGTTTCTTTCCCTAGTTTCCAGGATAGGGTCAGAAGAGGGTGAGGTAGTTGGGAGTTTGACAAGTGCTGGTTTGGAACCAGGCAGAGAAATTTCTGAACTCCACAGTCAAAGAATTATAGGAAAGGGGTATGCCTGGAGAGGAGGGCTTGCATTTCCTCAGTAACATTCCTCATTTTCCTATTGCTGCACATTGACCTTGGCTTGTCTCTAGGAAGTCTGTTTAGAAATGGGGATTATCTTTCGCTAGCACCTGCTGCCCTAGTGTTAGCTGCATGCCTTTCAGAGGGTAACCTTCCCTACTATTCAACATTGCTCTTTGTTCTTTCCTAGGGTGGGAGCTCCAGGGTGGGAGCAAAGGCAGTTTATTTGTATATTTTCATCCCATTGGTTACAGAAAGACCTTCAAGGGTTCTGACTCATCTCCATGGGAGTTTGTGTGGAAGAACCAACGGTACCAGTTTGTCCTACCAAAGGCTCCTCAACCTTGGTGGAGAAGTTCACCACCAGAGGTCAGGTAGGTTGGAGCAGTAATTGAGTTTACTGCCTTTTAGCCTGATCCTGGCTGCTCTTGTTGACAGATAAGACCACTGTTCACACCCTTTTGTTCCCCTAGAGAGGCAAGAATCTGTTTTTGTAGTCCCAATCAGTGGTGATTTCTCAAGCTCCTTCCCCACCCCGCCCTCACTCCAGCCACTTCTACGGAGCTACACTTCCTTACTTTGTTGGCCCGACTGGGTGGAAAGAGTCTGTTTCCCTCATATAACACTACATCTGCCCTTCCTCCAATTGCCACCTCTCAACCCTGTTCAGGGCCAAAAGGTTTGCAGTCAATATTCATTGCAAGCGAGACATTTGCATATTCTTGTCCTAGTGGTGAAAATAAAATGAGCTTGGGAAAGCCTGGGTTCACTGAGAAGCAATGGCCAGCTGGCAGGAGCCAGCCCAGAATGCCTCTGGACCCTCAGTTAAAAACATGTTTGTTTATATAGCACATCTCTGGGCTGCTGCCTTTCTGATGGCATTAGGGCATATGACAGTCAGGCAGAGTTGCTCACCTGAAATGGAAAGCAGCGACACTCCAGGGTGATAAAGGAAAACATAATGACAGTGACAGTAATGTAATACCTTTAAAATTCTACATTTGCCTGGAGGGCCTTTAATCAAGGATTTCAAAGCACATCCCCCAGATCTTGCCCGTTCATCTGTACCACCTCCCTGGGAAAGAGCTGGCAGGTAGGTAGCAGAGCACTATAAATAGAGTACTGTATCATTATCTTTGATGTGAACACTATGTATTTAGACAGCATTTCTCTGAAGAGCTAAAGGGCTCCACACACATTCTATTATCTAATTCTAGCTCATTCATCCAGCATCCCCTGGATTGTCTACCTTGCAGGTAGTTTTGAAAAGCTTTGGGTCCACAGAAGTTCACAGCTCTAAAGCCAACTCCTCCCCTCCCACTCCTGCTTAATTCATAGGTGCTCCCCAGTGCAACTCCTGCTAACCCTAAGGAGCCAGTACCATAGCATGACTCACCTTATCTACATATCACACACTTGGTTTTACGGTGGTGACACCAAGGGCTATAGGAAAAAGCGATAAAACATTTCCTAACTGCCAGATTGCATTTGGGTTTGGTTTGTTTGGTTGCAAAAGCTTCGTTTGTATGGCTATCAGATGGACTTCATGATTATTATGAAGATACAAGACAGAGAATTGGTTTGCGGGCTGCACTGACCATGCTAAGCTACTAATACTATCTCTCTGCTCATCTTGAAAAGGCACGTTACCTTTAAAACTGACCAAGTGGATTTTTCCATCTATAAGAGCTTCTGTATTTCCCTTCCACAAGTACCATCAGGGAGGTGATAGTCTTCTGTTTTGTACTTAACAGTACATCTCACAGTTGTAAAGAGTCAATCAAGTATGTAATTATTTCCTTATTTGTCTTCCTCATTGTACTAAACTCTACAAGGACTGAAGCTGTATTTGTTTTCATTGTCTCCATATCTCCAGATTTAAGCATGTGTCTGATGCTTACTGAAAATATTTGTTGAATGAATAAATGAGAGAATGACGATACGAATCACAGTGAGGATATTCTGGCTTCGAGTTTCTAATCATGCCATTTTAGAGCATCAAAAGGGCCTCCGGTCCCACTGCCCTTCATTCTCCTGGCCCTTGGCCCTCAAGGGGCACACAGAGATTTCTCAGGTAGAAGCCGTATATTTGCCCTCTCTTCCCACTAAGCCTAGTCTCATCCAATAATTTAGTGGAGGTCTGGACTCAGCTTATTTTTTTTTACTTTCCCCAAAACCCAGCATCCCCAGCAAGCTCTCTTACCTGCACTTGTATATGTGGTATGGTAGGAAAAAACACACAAACTCTGGGGTCCTAGAGTTGTGAGTTAAAAGTCTGAGCTCTATTGCTTATAGCTGTGTGACCTTGACCAAGTTCCTAGCTTCTTTGAGCTTCTGTGTTTTCAGCATTAACATGAAGATAGAGGGGCTAATTGAGAATACACAGGTGGCAGGCTCACTAAGTGACTGTTCCCTGTCCTTCTCTTCTATCCTCGACCCTTCCTTCACTCATCTTCCCTACTGGCTGCCACTCATCCTTTGGATGCTTCTAGCTGTCACCCTCTACATTCTAGGCTCCATGCTGGAAGTGTTGAGACTTAGACTATATTTAGATGCCTTAGTTCTTTTATTTTTTTTGTACCACTGTGTTGCTATGGTGATGGTGGGGAGGGAAGGGGGAAAGGCAGCCTGAAAGGAAGGATGGAGCTCAGCCATGAAGATCAGTGGATCTGGCTGGGGACTGTGCCTGGTGAGCTGGTGCTCTCTGAGGACCCTTGTCTGTGCATTCCGTCAGGAGATGCCACCAGGAGATAGGAGGAGGCGCTGCTTAGTAAAGGCTCTTAAGAAAAAAGGAGCTACAGAGGCCTGACGGCTGAAAACTGCACCTCTGGCCCTGCCTCACCCCTGGCTCCTGGAGCCTTCCTCAAATGATTTCTCTATCAATAGTATCAGGAGACAGCAAATGGGGTTGGGTGGAGGAATGACTTCGTAATGCTGGAGTTTGGAAGATGCTCAAACCAGACTCCTTCCCAGGAAGAAAGTAGGGAAACTCTTGTCTCACTCAGCTCTGAGCATTTGGAGGAAGAAACAATGGGGCCCAGTCGAGCCACGTTATGGCCCCATCTCATCATGGATTCCATCCGTGAGGTAATCAAAGTTGCACCAGGGCAGAAAGGAAGAGAAGGCTCCTTTATTCATGTGCAAAACTCCATATGCTCACTGAATTTGAATGTGGGCATGGCAGACTCAAAGCTGATGATAATAACTTATACTGTAGAAATCCAGTGTTCCTAAAGCTGTTGCTCACACATCATTTCACTGGATCCTCAAAAGGGCCTGATGAAGTAGAATTATCTTTACATGAGGAAATGACACAAGAGAGGCTGGGAACTTCCTCAAGGTCACACAGCTGGTAAATGGCAGAGCATGGATTTGAACCCAGGCCACTGGATTCCAAATCCAATGTTCTTTGCAGTATGCCAATGGCTATCAAAGCCAATTTTTTAAAGCTGAAGAAAATGTGTATGAAGAAGGCAGCATACAGAGAATTGTAACCAAGCACCGCCGAGAAAAGCAGTTGAAGAGGATCCTCCTTGGACAACCTCTCCTCCCAACTTCACCTGCAGGGAGAGAGAGTTCTAGGTAGCCCTTCTCAAAGTGTAGTGGTGGGAGAACCCGTACTAGAAACATCTGGGGTAACTGCATAAGGGCTAATCCCCAGGTCCTCGTTCCAGGTTCTGATTCAGCAGACCTAGGGTGGTGCCTAGGAAATGACATTTAGACAAACATCTCAGGAGGTTCTGATAAACACCAATTTAGCTGGAGGTAAATTTGCAACTTGTGAGTCAGAAAGGTGAGAGATGGGAATTGATTGCATCACCTCTTTCTCTTTTCCTCTCTGATCCCTCAAGCTCATTTGTAGCAGGCTGAGGTCAGGCACTCCAAAGCCATCAGGTTGAACTGGTTTGTTGGGGTTTTGTTTGTTTATTTGTTTGTTTTTGTTTTCTAACTGCCCTCTGGGCCTCAGCCAGTTGCTGAGGTCTGGGCTCTAGCCTACAAACTGGTCATCAGGGTCCAGGTGAGGGCGTGGCCACGTCTGACTTTAGTGGAGTCATGACAATGCCTAACAGAGCAGATGTCAATCCAAGGACCTGTGGGTGGGGGTGGGGAGGAAGGGTACCTTACTCAAGAGCACACAAGGGATGCTTATCAGGTGAAAAGTCTCAAAGGAGCATGTGAGGTTTGAACTGAAAGTATATTTATTGGCCAAGCACAAAGTCTAGACAAATATCTAAAGGCATGAATGCATGATTACTTACGGAAGGGTTGAGAGAACTATATGACAAAGGAAGGAGGTTCTGAGGCTGCTGTTGAAGGGGCAGTCAGAGATGGGCTAAGATTTTAGCTCCTCTAGGTTTTGCTCGTAGGGGAGGGGAGAGCTTATGATGCTCCCCTCCCCTTTAAGCAATAGATTCCTCTGGGCCAGATACTGTGCTTTAATTTATACCAATAGCTCATTTAATCTGTCCAAGAACTGTTAGCACCTCTATTTTGCATGTAAGGAAACAGAACTGAAGTTAATTTTGCCTGAGGTTACCCATCTAGTAAGTGGCAGAACCAAGATTTGATCCCAGTGGTCTGATTCCAAGACTTATGTAAACTTTGCCCCAAACTAACTTGTAAAATAAGTGTAAGAACTCGAACCAAGCTCCCATGATGACGGTTTTTAAAATCTCAAATTATTTAAATTTTTTTCTTAATTTTTTTTTGGGGGGTGCGGATAACCCTACTTAGCTGTGTCTGGGTAATCCAGCATCAGGTAAGTAAAGAAATGTTTCCAAGAGGGTTATTTTCCCAATTTTCTCTTTTGCTACTTTCTGCTCTTTTAGGAGATTGAACTTTTAAAATCGTCTTTAAAAATTTTATTTACTGCAACCCAACAACAAAGGACCGCAATACATTTATTATGTAAGTCCTGCCTGCAAGACAGAGTCGAAGTCCTATCTCCTGTAGAAACCTTCCCCCGTGACTTGATCCACAGGGCCTCTCCCTCCTCCAGACCTGGTCCCATTTAGCAACCACAGAACACACAATCTCTGCCTTCTCTCATCTTTACTGTCCTGGGAGCCCCGTGGGGGCATGACCATGTGGCTCACCTCTCTGTTTCTCCAGCTCTTGAGAGAGTGAGGTTAACTTGAGGCATCATGCACTCATGTAGGCGCAGGAAGTTGGACCAAATGGAAACTGAAATTAAAGGAGGCCCAAAAATTGTGTGCTCAGAGGGAGGTGAGCATGAGCAGCCTGAATTCAGCAGCCTCCTGTGCAATTTCAATGTAGGTGGAAATGCTCTTGATTACATTTCTTCCCTTCCCACTGGTACGGTTTCCTGGGATCATAATCTGCTCTACTTATCATTTGTCCTGCCGTCCTGGAGGGAGTAGTAGGGAGAGCAAGGGGCAGGAAGTGGACATGACCTAGCCACATAACTCATGATGCGAGCTCATGATCCAAAGAAAGTTGGCTGATTCTGGTTCTAAAGTTCTCATAAGTTCAGATTCAACATTACTGGTTTCTACTGTTCCATTTTGGAGACTGTCCTGGCTCCTCTCCCCAGAATCTCCCTCAGATTCTGGCCACACATGTAAAGTAATTGGTTTTCTGAGAATCCATCCCTCAAGAAGGAGCCCTCTGATTGTAATTTCTCCTCTCTGGATAGCCCTTTACCACTGATGAAATATTCTCCCATTCATGATCATTCAAGAGTTTCCCAACTCCCCTGTGGGTGGGCAGGGCAGTTATCAGGGATCCCATTTTATTTATCGCTGAGAATGAAATCATGAGGTTGGTTTTGAGGCATCTTGGTCTGTTTCCTCTTTCCCAAAGGAACACAAAACATGTTAGAAAGGCAGTTAACATAGGTCTCAAGTTTGGGGGAAAGAAGTGAAAGAGCAAAGCCAAAATTAAACACAGTACCAGTTAGCAGACAATTGACCAGGTTTCACATTGCCAGGTGCCTAGTAACCATTTCTAATACCTGAAGGATGGGGAGCACCAGTAGTCCCTTGCACTAGGCACTGGCACTTCTGTTTACAGAGTTATTTCATTTTATCCTCACAAAAGCCTAGTGAGGTCCTTGCAGTTACCATCACTCCCATTTGAGGGATGTGGCACCTGAGAGGAGGGGGAGGGGAAGGGATCTGCCTGAGGTCACACAGCTGGTAAATGGCACTGCCTGGATTAGGCTGTGTCTTCAGATAAGGCCAAAGATCTTTTCAGTACTTTGTTCTTCCTCCTTGCCTATGAGCTTTACCCAATCCACGCCTAGGCATTCTGAAGGTAACAGAACCAATGTACAAAGATGGCCTGTTTCAAGGGACCAGTTATATCACAATATGAGAGAAGAGCAGAGATCTTGCTGTCAGCCTGACTTATGTTTGAGTCACAGCTCTGCTACTTATAGTCAGGTAACACTGGGAAATTTCCTTGTTAAGCCTCGATTTTCTCACCTGTAAGAGGATGACATGAGGATTAAGTGAGATATCCTGCAAACTGCTTAGCACAAAATGCTCGATATATACTCACTGCTATTTGATTGCTGATAACAACACGGTCATTAATCACTGAATCTGTTTTAACTAAATGATCCTGAATAAGATCATGTCATCTTCATTATTGTCCAAAGTGGAGACAGTGTACCACAGGCTTAGGTATCTTCTCTGTTTTACAAGCTTCCCTCTCCTATTTCCTAAAAGGGGCTGTACAGTTGCCTTTTTAGCATATTCTCTATAAAGAGTGGAGTGAATGCTTGTGTTGTCAACCTTCTGGGGTGTGAGGAGAAAAATCCTGTGGGCGGGTGGTTAACTTATCTTCTCACCCTGCTGGTCATTATCCAGCCCAGCTTAATGCATTTCTGCCTTTTCAATTTTTCCTGATACTCTGTCAACTTTCTAAAGAAGTAAACCTGTCATTGAAGTGTTCAGACAGAACACTTAGCATTTTCCTCGCACGCACACACTTTCAAAGTACTTTTCCATCTCCAGTGTTCAGTCTCCAGAGGGAATGTGGTACCCAGGAGCATGTCATTTAAAAGGAAATGTGGAATATTTTCTGGAATTGCTATATGCTTATTGGGGCTCAGAAAATAGTCACTGAGGAAGAGGAAAAATGGAGTTGGGGAGAGAAATCAGGGAGCTGTCTCACGTCAGACAACTGGATTGCAGGGTCTGAAGAGTCTTAGGTCTACAAATTTCTAGAATTCTGTTGCCCAAGTGGCAATTGAAGTTTTTGAGAGACAAAAAGCAGCGGAGGAAGAAGATGCCTGGGAAATGTTTACATGTTGTTTATAAAGTGGATGATGGAAGGGAAGATATGGCTGGACAAACGGTGTGGTAGAGGTGAGAGAGGTGGGAAAAGTAAGTGCTTCGCAGACTGCAGAAATGCAACCTATAAATTGTTATTGAGCGTTGGACAGGCATTAGGGGCTGAAGGAGTCACAAACTTGAATAAGACATTGTTTTCTACCCCAAGAAGCTTGGCATGCCACAGATAACAAATGTGGAGAATGAATGGCCTAGAAGCCGAATTCATAGCTTACAGATTCTTGTCTGTGGTAATTTCCCTTGAGCTCTAGTCTTGGAAATGGGAGCAGACTGGTACCCCATTTTCCATGCACACCAAAATGAACACACAAAACATATAGTACCACTAATAATAATATTAAGACACATGCAAGCACATCATAACTTTTCCTTTCCTTCTACATATCTTCCTTGGGCTTGTGTGTGTGAGTGTGTGTGTGTGCGTGTTTTGACACTCAAGGTGAAATGCTAACCTGATTTCTCCTGGATAACAATGTGTGTAGTTTGTGTTGGTGATTATTTGGTATGATGGCCCTGAGGCTCTTTTCTCATCTTTAACCTGCTCACATCCCTACCTACATCGACCCACATTAACTGAACCCCTACCATATGCCCAGTACCATATTTGGTACCTGGCAAATGTCAGGAATTTAAATGTCATAAATGCCACAGCACAGTACGATGCTATGCTACACAGAGATAAATAAAAACCATTTCCTCCCTCTTCAAGAATTCACAGTCCAATAGTGGAAGGCAAACACTAAGCAGATATACTGAAAACTCAGCGTGATTTATGAAGCTGGGAAGGACTTCAAGCCTTTGAGATTCTCATATGTCCTAAGCCACTCATTATTTCAAAGTAAAATAACAGCTACTACTTACATATCATTTAATGTGTTCTAGGCAGTGCTTCAATTGCTTTACATGTATTAACTCATCAAATCTCTACAACCCAACAGTGTAGAAACTATTATATTACTTATTATCCTCTTTTAAAGATAATAAAACTGAGGCACAGGAAGGTTAAGTCACTTGCTTAAGATCACACAGCTAATAAATGAGATAGAACTTGAACTGAGGTAGTCTAGCTCCACAGTCCATGGCCTTGACCATCATACTATACTGCCTTTCAATTGAAATAATTAAAACCGCTTTTAAGTGAGACAGGAGGAGATTTTGGCCTATGTCATCCACTGTCACCTTTGGTTTTTTCTGGCTTCTTTATAACACTGTAGTAAGTGCTTTCAACATACCTCATTGAACCCTCATTACAGGTGGATGAGGCAGGTCCTAGCAGGACCACTGTTATGGACCAAATGGCTATGTGCCCCTCAAATTCTGGAGTTTCAAGAACAAGATGATGAGTTTTTTCTGTTCCCTCAGCCTAAGACCAGACATGCCAAGCCCTCAGCTCTGGGAATGAGTTTGTATCCACCTCTCGCTGAGTCTGAGTCAGGTTGCATAAACCAGACCCCTGCTACTTGGAGCCAGTGCCAACTCAGCAGTTCTGGAGGGAAGACAATGAGGGTATCAGCTGATGACCCCCTTGTAGTTCCAAAGATCCCAAATCACTGAAACCTGGGGGCTGCTGCTGATGTCAGCTTCCGTAGGTGCCACTACCCAAAGTGCAGGTTTCACCATCTTTGATGACAGTCCAAAAAAACAGAAATTTTTCAAGGATCTCTAGCCACCTAGCCATTTTCCTTTGGGTAATGCTTTTACCCAAAGGAAGAAATAATTCAGGATTATCCTATCTCTAGATGTCCTGGCCAAAGTCCAGACTAGAGTACTATTCTGATAACCATCATAAAAATGAGAAAAGGAAGACAGTTTGGCATGAAGAATAGAGAACAGGCAGACGGGCAGATGGCACTCTGTAGGAGTACTGCCTTCCTAGGAAGGCTCTTGGGTTGCCGTACAACTTCCATTCATCTCTTTAAACTTCCTGGAACACTGGCCGCTGATACTCACTATCCATCCATCGATCGCACAGCAGCCATATAAACACTGTCCATCAATGGCCACAGGGGCTTATGTCCAACTGGTTCAGACACTTGCTACTTGACCTCATTTATCTTCACTTTTTTTTATTGCCCTGCTATTTAAAAAAAATC
The DNA here is from genome assembly GCA_007922815.1 of Macrotus californicus. Classification (NCBI taxonomy): domain Eukaryota; kingdom Metazoa; phylum Chordata; class Mammalia; order Chiroptera; family Phyllostomidae; genus Macrotus; species Macrotus californicus. The sequence continues at coordinate 192,895 of VMDR010000318.1, forward strand.
TTGAGTGCTACAATCTCCTCTTTTTCCTGTCTTAAGCAGTTACTCTCTATCAAATACTCCATTTTCTGGATGTACAGAAAAATCACTTGAGTTGCCATTCACAATTTCAGCTCTTAAGCAAATCAAATGCATTCATAACAATTTCTACAAAAGTGAAATGGGAAAAAAATTCAGCATCGCCACTTACACACTTTGCCCCATGGAATCTGAGCTCCATGTACTGAGTGTCATTCCTATTTTGTAAAAGAAACGCATAGGCCAGAACTTTGCAGCTGCTCTAACTGCCAAGGAGGAAATTTCCTAACTGGTCTTCTGAATATTTATGGTGCATCTACATATGTATGGAAATGTACTAGAAACTAACAAATTATAAGTCTAATTGTCTGTCTGCCAAGAGAGTGCAAGATATGTGCCTAATAGGTAGTATCTGATAGTTATAGAACAGGTGCTACAGGAAGTGGGCAGTCAGTGGAGAGAATGATCACTTTGTAGGTATTCATTAATAATACATAAGGTCCAGGTAGGTAAGGTGAAGAATAGGGGAGAAGGTTATAAGCAGTGCAGCCTTGAAAGAAGAAAATACAAAGTACATTCAGCAGACAACGGGTAGACCGATGTGGCCAAGCAGGAGGGCTGAGGCAGCACTTAAGTAATGATCTATGTATCTGGTTGGTGATATTCTGAGAAATAACAAAACCTCTTATCTAGATAGGAGTTCTTTAGGAATAAAATCCATCTCAGCAGGTTTTGGGGGGAAGCCAGTGCCTACCACCTCCAATGGATACTGCTGCTTCTTAAGGGTTGGCTGAGCAACACAATCTTCCAAGCTGCATCAGCCAGGGATGATTCTGTCCTCCCTGTTATCCTCAGGTAATGGTCCCTTCCCTGGCGGGCTATAAAACCCTCTCCTGCTGCTTCCTGCCACTGTCTGCTGACATCTGAGTCAGTTGCCTCAACATTGAAGACCTTGGTACCTGGCTCACAGTCTTCCCACCAGCATCCCTCGTGATGTTAGTGGCCCCAAGATGACTAATCCCACATCCTTGTCCCTTAGTCCCTTGATCGTCTCATCTTGAATGACCTTCACCATTGCTTCAGCCATCACTGTCAAGTCCACACCCCAAGATTTATCATCACCTAAACTGCTCCACCTCTGACATAAAAATTCATACATCCCAAAGCTGAACTGAAATACTTTATCAAAGGTGTCTCTCCTCCTTTTAATCCTGGGGTCAGTGGGTCATACCACCATCCATTCATCCCTGCATCCTGGATCCCTCTCCTGCCCACTCCCACTTCCAATCAGGCACCAGATCCTGTTGTTTCCACCTATCTACAGCCTGTGAATACAATTTCTTCTTTCCAGTCTCCCATAAAACTCCCCTTCACTGGCTACCATCACCTCTGGCCCAGATTCCAGTAACTGTCTCCTAACTCATCTCCCTGACCTAATTTGTGCCCACTCACTCAGTGTCATTCTCTCGACACAGCTGTAGCCATCTGTTCAGGTTGCAAATCTCATTTGGCCCCCCATTCTCCTTTTCATGGTTCTTCACTGTCCTCCAAACTGCCTAGCAGGGTGTAAAAGGCCATTGTCTGGAATGCTGTTACTTGCACGCGTTCTTGCCCAGTTCCTGCGCATCCTCAGAACCTCAGATGTCACCTTCTCCGAGGGTCTTTTCCCAACCTCCTTCGGCTGGTTTGGTGAGTCTCAGGTCTTCCCCCAGCACTCTGCGCTTGTCTCTGTGAGGACACTTGTCACACTCAATTGAAATTATTTGTTTGTAAGACCATCTCCAACACCACACACAGTTTCCAGCATACAGCAGGAGTTCGTAAATGCTTGTGAAATGAACAAAGGAATGAGTAAATGAATGAATGGGTGGATGGTTGAGAAAAACATTTTGAATGCAGAAAGGGAGGGTAACACAAAGTAAAAGGTACATTTAAGGTTTCATGCTGGGTGAGGAAGGTGGGGGGCAATGGAGCAATGGACAGAGATAGGGACTTCTAGAAGAAGAGGAGTTGCTTTTGGTGAATGAAAATGATGCTTTCAATTTGGGCATGCTGACTGGGAGGTTTTGGGCAGATACAAGGGAATAGAGCCCAGGAGACACAGATTCGGGATGTACACAAAGACCATGTCTTTGAAGCAACCTACATAGATGATGTCTTCACTACAGAATTCATAGAGAGAAGAGCAGAGGACAGAGGCTTCTTCATGAAGGAAGTTTTACCAATTATCCAGGTAATTTGGGTCTTTTTTTCCCCTTCATTTTCTAAGTAATTGTCTCAATTTTTAAAAGATTTTACTTATTTATTTTTAGAGAGAAGGGAAGGGAAGAAGAAAGAAAGGGAAAGAAACATCGATGTGAGAAATATCGTTCTGTTGCCTTTCAAATGTGCCCTGGGACCAAAACCCGCAACCCAGGCATGTGCCCTGACTGGGAATCAAACCAGTGACCCCCTCGCTTTGCAGAATGATGCCCATCCAACTGAGACACACTGGTCAGGGCTCCTTTTTTTTTTTTTAATTTTGAAGATCTGCAGAGTGTGTGTGTGTGTCTCCTCCTAACTACCTTTTCTCTCTTTTCTGAGCATAATTTGCTAACTCCAGCTGTTAATAATCTCATCAAAAAATCAGGCCATGCTGACTTCTGTTGGCTGTTTTTATGCAGCATGACAACTATTTTTCAATGGGCTTTTACTAATTTCTCTCTACAGATAATTTCCTTGATCAACATTAGCTGGCTATTGATCCAACCACGTTTTATCAGAAATATTCTTACTTTCCCCTTTGCGTCCTCTTAGTTGATTTTCCACAAGAAATTCTATGTACTGAATTTCCTTCTCCTCTGTTTCAAGTGAATATTTGTGAGCCCTTAAACATATCACATAATACTGGTACATCCTTGTTATGCCTACTTATCAATCTCAGCAGCTCAGTCCTCTTAGTGGATGAAAGTACAGTGCGTTGGCTCTTCACAAGGGCTACCTTTTACTAGAAGCCAAAGTCAGCCAATATTTTCCAATTTGGAACATAAAGGTTTTATTTAGCAAAATCATAATTATTTTTCAGAATCAAAATATAAATACGAGATCACTTCATAAAACTGATAATGTTCTTTCCTGGGAAGATTCCAAGGGAAGAATCTTTTAAAGAATTTGTATATGGTGCTCCTTATTCTAAGTAAATTCAATATACCACATTTCTGATTCTTACAGAATTACTACAACATGTCCTTGATGAATCTGTACAGCTAAACACAGAGCTGCTGTTGAAGTATACAAGTGTATCCCAGTTGTGTGAGCTGCTCTGGTCCAATCTGGAAGTCTCTAAGTGTAGCAAAAAACTCTGCTCTAGGGACAAAGCCTTTTGAGGGGTCATGAGTGGCTTTCATAATTCAGGTACCTTTTACCAGAAAATCATATACACACTGTGTATAATTTAAGAGGGTTCACAGACTCTGTGAAAACCCAGTCATTGATCCCCTAAACTTATGGGCTCCAGGTTCATAACCCTAGACTAAGAGTTAAAGATCAGTTGTTGGTACGTGAGGGATTTCAGCAACCTCAGAACGTGCAGACAACAGCTGTAATGAAAATGTGAACTGCTGGGCAGTAGCTACAACTCCCAGAAGGGGAAGCATGGCTTGTGTGCAATCATGCCCAGCATGGCACTGAGTGGGCTGCCATCTTTCCTTCTGCAGGATACCAAGTTTTCTACCCATTCTATTAGGAGACTTTTATGTCAACAGAGCTCTGATGTTACAATGGAAGTCAGCACAAAATAGCTCTCTTTTCTAAACAAAAATTTGCCTTCACCTAAAACAAACCCTCTTCTAGCAAGAGGGCAGGGAGGTGAGGAGGAGGCTCCTGTGTTGAAAGAGCTGCTCTTTCTGCCTTTCTGCTTCTTTCCCACAAAGCCCTCGCTCCTCACTGTAGTATCTGACACTCCCCTGACTTCCACTCACTTTTAATAGATCCCATTTCATTTTCTTGAGGCTGGCACCTGAAAATCCTATATCAGTTTCAATCATTCAGATGTCTGAAATTTACCTCATTCCATATCGCTTTGTGCATGTCTGATTTCTAGGTCTCACACCCTTCCCTTGAATCCTACATGCAACTTCGTGCTTTGGGTCACTGGAGCCACCATCTCCTATGACCCTTTTTAACTTGAGGCAACATACTCTCCCTCCATTAATATTTTTTTTCAGACTTAATTGACCTTTAATTTTTCAAAATCATGTTTAAAGGTGAAACCTGAAAAATATGCCAACCACTAATTACAAACTATGCTGTGATCAGCTTCGCCTATCTCACCGCCATCCTCATAAATGCATTAACTAAGCTCATTAGCTACTCAGACAACTTGAGATTTTTCTCTCTTCCCAAAGGAAAACCCTCTGAAACACCATCATGCTCCAGATGTGATTTTCAAGCCAACATTTCTCACCATGTCCCTTGTTATTCAATACCCTCCCCCCCCAACCCATATACTTTGTTCGAGTTGTTCTTTATTCTACTCTAAACAAATCCTTTCAGGGTTCTTGAGATACTAACCCCACAAATATTTCTGGAAGGCCCTTTATTCTTGTATCCTTAACATCAAGCCTTACTGCCCTGTCTTTTGTACCTGGGCCTCCTACAATACTTAGCTACATGCCTTTCCCAGGTTCTCACACTCTTTTGGATGTTTGCTAGTAGGGTTGTTTCTGTCTGCAAAGCTCTTCTTTTCCTGTAATGATGCCCCTTCACATCCCAATCCATACCCACATGGATGCCCCTCAAGGCTCCCGAGTCAGAGAGCTTATGACACTGTGCAATTGTTGCTGGCTGACTTGTCTGTGCTCACCACTGCCACCACTGCCGCCCACTAGACTGGAAGCCCCTTCAGGTCAATTATCACCTAAAGAGTGAACCTCCTTCCTCCAACCCTCTGCTTTGGGGTATGTTCATTCCTCTAATTCTAACCAAGTAGTTCAAATGGGAGCTGCCATCTTATATGTCCCACTTCCCTGGAAGAGGGAATAGTTGGTCTAAGTGGTTTCTGACACAAAAAGGACAGTCCGTCTCCACTGTTTCTAAGCTAAAAATGTGACCCTGACGACTGCTGGCAGCCACACCTCAGCCCAGTGGAGGGAACCAGTCTGGCAGAAGAAAGCTGGCATGAAAGGAGAAGACAGAAAGAATCCTGGAGATATCTGAGTTCCTGGTTGTGGTCATCCCTAGGACTGCCTTTCCCATGCTTTGCTTATCACAGCCAATGAATCCCCCTTTCTCCAGAGCAAATGCAAGTTAGCCCAATTTTGCAAAAGAGGGGCCAAGTGATATTGACCACCTTCTTCATGTCTCTACCTCTAGTTGCTGACTCCAGGTTTAATAGGTTTGGATTCCATAAACCTATCATTGTTAGCTCAAAGCCTGAAGTCTTGTTTGTTGTAATGTGGAATCAGTAACTGAGATGACATGAACACATCATCCTATGACAGGAGTATGACAATCACACCTTAGAGCTGTATTGTGAAATGGTGATTCCACACAGGTTCTGAGCATCTATTTGGGTCTGAGTTTTTCTTTTGGTATTTGATCAATGATCCTGCAGAAGAGTTGGCTAATTACTTCTTATCTAACCAAGAATAATGAGCTCTTCTAGGACACAGCCCTGAAAGACAAATGAGGGAGACTGTAGCACACATACTCAATGACGGGCTATGTGGCTGCCCAGTCGGCTTCCTATTTGCATGGTGCACAGACCATTGGATGTGGGAGAGAAGACAGCTGAGATGGACACTGTGTACCAGCTGTGTAGCTCTGGAAAAGCAACTTAACTTCTCTGGGCTGTGCTTCCCTCATTTGCCAAGTGCAGAGGTGTGCCTCACAGCGCTCACGGGACCATTGAGAGGATGAGATGAGAAAACACATATGGTGGCACTTTGTTGTTGTCAAATCCTTTCTAGGAGAAATATGGTAGGCCCCTCTCTAAACGCAGAGGCCACTGCAGGGCTGACAGGTCCGCCTTGATAAACATATGGCTTGAGGCGGTCAACTGCTTCAAGAACTGGCCCAATGCACCTTTGTCAAGGGGCTGAGGTGAGCCTCCCCACATTCAACATCCGCTTTCTTTCCTCTCCTCCTGGCTCCAGTGCCAAACAAAGTTTCTGGACACTTCTCTCTCTGCCACTGCTCAGAACCCTCTCAGTTCAGCCTTTGGCCATGAAAACAGGTCCTCAGTCTCAGGCCTACCTGTTCCATCTCTTGTAACATGCTCCTGGGTACTTGCCCTAGCTAATGAGTTGGGCTGACCCTCAGTGAAACCTGACAGGCTGTTCCTTCACAGGCGCCCACCAGCTTATGCAATATCCAGGATGCCTCTGTAGAAGGCAGCCAGCCCTGTCTAAGACCTGGTGATGACAGCTGGCCAGCCGGTGTGGGCCAGCATGGGCAAGGTGCCTGCGGGCTCCAGCCAGCTCTGACTGCTTCCTTCCTTGCTGACCTTTGCATAAATAGCTTCCAGCAGGTTCCCAGTCTGCTTGACTGAAAAGGAACATCTCTGACACCCATGCCATGGCCTCCCCTCTGACGGGGGGCAGTGGTAGAAAGACCGAGGCTTTAGAGACCTGAGTTCAAATACCAGCCCTGCCACCGCCATAGGAACTAGCACCTGGAACACAACCTGGCTGCACCATATTTCTAGTCTGCAGAATGGGGATGAAAAAGCTGTATTGTGTTGCAAGGATGACTAACAGTCTGGTAGCTGCCCAGGACTCAGGGGGTACTCAGTAATGACATTTCCTTTCCTATCCCTCAAAAAAAACAGTCCTCCATCATTGGGATATTATATATCTCTGGCAGAAACATGCATGCAGACCTGAATCCACAAATAAAAAATATTTCAAAAATAAATTTGGGGGTAAGGGGAATTCATCTTCTTATCTCCGCAACCTGCTGAGACCAAAATTCTAGGTCCTGCATCCCCCCTCTCCCAACAATGGAGGACACAGCATGAGCTCTGGTCCTTTCTGGGCATGGAAAGGTGATGGTGGGAGGAGCGGGGCTCCCTCTGTCAGCCTGGCTCAGGATGAAGACAGACTGTCCCCCCTGCTGTTGGCAGGGAGGAGCTCCATGCTGGGTACAGCTCAGCAAAGCCCCGCGGCTGGCCGTGTGTGACAGCAACAAAAATAATTCCCGTCTGCAGGGCTGCTTACGTTTTCAGAGCGCTTTATCTTCTTTGATCTGCCCTCCCCCCATTATCCATGTGACATGGGCATTATCATTTCCATCTGACAGACAAGGAAATGAAGCAGAGAGGAGAGTGTTGCGAGTGGCTGTTAGGAACCAGACAGAGCTATGTTCACATCCTGGCTCGGCTGTGTGACTTTGAACTAGCTGCTGACCCTCTGGCCCTGATTTGCTTGTCTGTAATCTGGGCCTGAAAGTACTCATCTCATAGGAATGTTAAGAGGTTTATGGGAGTTTGTCACATGGGAGAAAGAATGGAGGTTCTGGAGACCTGTATTTAAACCCAAGGGTGGTAGGTGTTAGTTCTAAAAGGGCACTTCACAGGCTTGGCAAAGACCTGGTCCCAGGACCCAGGGGTCCTTACATCAGAGCCTGAGCTCTTCCAGAACTTTGGTTTGGATGTTTTTCTCCTGGGGCTCTTGAACTGAGTCTCTCCTAAAAGGACCCAGGACCCCCTGGCCACCCAGTGCTGTGTGGATGGCTATGGGACAAAGTAGAGAAAAACACATTTCCTGTTGGGATTACATGCCAGGTCTGGTGTTCCTACTACTGACATAAAGGCCAGAAATCTGAATCCCCAGCCAGGCTCATTCTGTGCCTCACTTTCTCCACCTGTGAAAAAGACGGGATTTACTTCTGCCTTGACCTTTTGAATTGTCACTTGGACCTTGACAACAGCTTCCTACCCAGGCTCCCTATTGACCATGATCCTGGCAGCTGTGTCTTTTTCTCTGTTTTCTTGCCCTTCAACTGGGTCCCTGATGCACTCCCTGGAATGTGGAGTTTTAAGGAGGACACTATGGCTGCCTGAAGCCATATGAGACTTGGGAGTGTTGACCCAGGTGTTTCCATGTGCAGGAAGAACCAGTGAAAGACAGCCTAAAGAGAGAGAAGGGAAGGAGGCAGAGATGCAGAGAGAAGCAGGTGAGAAATCATGGGGTTCCAGAGGAAGAGATGGAGTCACTGGCAACATCCTCGTTCCTGTCAGCAGCACCTCAGAAGGCCTGTTTGCCCTAACTTGAGTTCTGCAAAATACCTTCCTATCTTATGCACTCAACTTTTTTTAAAAGCTAGATTTGGTGGCTTCCTGCTTCTGATAACTAAAGAGAGTGACAAGGCTAAGGTACCCTTCCTACCTTGCCCAGAGGTTGCTACCTTACTGATAAAACGACAATCATCTCTTGTTCCTGGTGGTATCCAATTGTTACGGCACCTGGGCAAGACCCTGAACTTCAGAGGTTATCACTGAACACAAGCCACTGACAATGAACAATCAAGCCACTGTAGTTCCAGGATAGTTGGCCTCTGCTTTATTGTGCAAGAAGCTTGCAGCTGATCTATCTCAAACTTTTCCTTGGACACTCCCAAGTGGAAGGACATACAGACTGGTGTTGAAGGGTCCAAGTTCTGGAGCCAAACTGTCCAGTTTTACATCACAGTTCCAACCAGAAACTTACTGGCTGTCTGACCTTGAGGAAGTAACCCTAATCTTTCTGTGCCTCAGTTTACTTATCTGTAAAATGGGGCTATCTATGGCATTTATTTCACAGGGATATTGTAAAGGTTGAGGCATACACTATAATCCATAAATCCGCAACATATGTCCCCTATGATTTTCATGTCCTAAACAGAGTGGGGAAAGAAAGCACTTAGAGGAGAGGCTGTGGCAGGCGGGGCTGGGAGTGGAGCTTGGTTTCATTGCCCCCACTTTGGTTTTATGAGGGATACAGAGGGAAGCTGGTAACTTCAGAGAACACCAAGGCTTTGAAGAAGGGCAGATTGAAAAAGAGATCATCAAAGAGACTGGTGGGTAAAGAAGAAAGCAGCTTGCCAAGCTCAAGGAAAGCCCTTAGAACGACCTCGCAGGGGAGGGACTGGAGAAAAAAGTGGGAAGTGAAATGCTGTCCTGAGAGAGGAGAAGCTGGACTATGGGGCTGCACAGGAAAGGACAACCCACTGCCTGAGAACATGAAGCGGGGCACAGACCTACCAGCCACTTTGGGGGGCCCCGGGGGCTCAATAGACATGAGGCCAAAAAACCAGCTGGCAATGTGAGAAGAATGGCAATGCAGGAGATTCAGAATGAGGCTCTCAAAAATCCTGACTGTAAAGACTTTTATGAATTTGGATACCGCCCTCAGAAAACCTTTGAAGAAGAAAAAAACCCCACATCTTTGAGGATGAGTGAAATCCCCACAGCACATCTGCAGACTACTTTGAGCTCATCAATACAAAGTTACTATAAATGAGTCTGTGCACAGAAAGAGGCTGAACATGTACGACAGGCCAATGATATGTTACTGATTTAGGACTGCAGATTCTTTAATTGGGTGGTTGGCTACAAAACTTGGCTCCACCACCAATTCATTCAGTCCATGACCTTGAGTAATTTCTCACCTTCTCTGTCCTTGGTTTCCCTGTCTGTAGAATGGAGACAGTGAGGATCTAGCCCACGAATTAGGGGAAAGAAAAATGAGTTAACATGTATCATGTGACCACAGTAAGGGCTCAATGAGCATTAGCTCATATTTTCGCCTGTGGTTTTTGTTTCTTCATGTGGTATTATACATGGATGTGCACATGTACACGCATAATTTAAACAACTCCAATTAAACAACCAACCCATTATCAAGAGCTCTCTTGATTGCAGGGGCAGGGCGAAGGCACAGTCTAGCTGAAGAGCAGAAGCAAAAGTTCTGAGAAGCCCAGCAGCCAAGGGATGAACTTGGTATAAAGTTCCAGCACCAGTCCCACTGTATGCCCTGTCTGACCCCCAACCCCGTCTTTGGGTATAAACCACTGGTGTGTTAAGATGCCCTCTCTCCCCTGCTGTCACTTGTAGCCTTTACACACTGAAGACCCCAGGGGTACCAGCCCTCTGCTCTGCTGCTCTTCCTGCCCTGCCCTGCCCCTTCTGTCCCCTGGGGTGGGGGGACCCCTGAGCAGCAGCATCAGTCAGCCACACTCCCTGGTTCAAGTGACATCCTGGCTGGGGCCAACTGAGCTCATGGAAAGGGAGATCAGAGGCTCCCCTGACATGTGATCAGAACAGCTGTCATAGCAAGTGTCCACGGGCTTCCAGTAGGATGGAGCCCGCCAGCAGCAGAGGCCCCAGCTGTCCAAGGGGAGTGCTCCATCCTTTGCCCCTTTGGTGCAACCCTTCCTACCTCTTTTTTAAAAATCTCCTCTCTGTCCCTACTGTCCCCTCTCCCTCTCCCAATCCCTATCTCATTACACAACTGCACTGGCTAAAAATACTTCTGGCAGCCGTGATCAAGCCCAAACTGAGCAAGATGCAGATTTAATGAGGCTTCCATGGAAACAGGTTCCTTTTGCCAGGCAGAATGTGTCTGCGCCAGGGCAGGGGGGTGGGCAGGGGAGTGTGTGGCGAGGAGTCAGAGATGTTGGTTAGATGGGGGCAGTGGGGAGTCACAGCAAGCTCGTCGGCCTGCAGCCTTCCTTGAAGGGGTTCAGCCCACAGCTGGGGACTGTACCCACTGGAGCCAGCTGTCTGGGTCAGGAGCATTCTAAGAGCCACACTGTGTGAGCTCAGCAAAGGGACCTACAGCTTCTTCCAGGCTTGAGATAAATATTTACCATGGGAGTCCCTCAAACACTTGGCAGCTAAAAAAGAAATAAATTATAACATAAACATAAAAAGCTGCTGACTCTAGAGTTCCTGGTAGAGGATGAAGAGGAGAAAGGTTGAAAAGGATCTGGAGACGTGAAGCAGCAGACGTTTCTGCCCTGCAGGTTTCCTTCTCATGAGGAAGCATTTCCCTCTAGCCCATGGTTCTCTGGACTGCTGGAGGCATGAGGTGCCTGAAAGAATTTCAGAGGAAAGGGGAACCCACCCTTCCATGGTACAGCTGCCAGGTGGTTAAACGACCCCTGGATCCATCTTGCCATAGCACCTACTGTAACCCGGTTACCTCTCCCAATCCCGTTCCATTTTTCTGGCTACTTTCCACTCACTGGAAACACTCAGTTTTCACATCCTGAGAAACAGTGTGTGCGTGCATGCTGATTAAAAGCAGAGGTCAGCAACCTATGGCCCACAGGCCAAATCCAGACCAAATTTGGGCCATGACCTATTTTTGTGTGGCTTGTGATTTCAGAATAGCTTTTACCTTTTTAAAGGTCTGTAAAAGGAAGAAGAAAGAATATGTAACAGAAACCACATATTGCCTGCCAAGACCAAGATATCTACTATCTTCTCTTTACAGAAACACTTTGCCAAGCCCTGATTAAGAGCAAAGGTTATGGAATCAGACAGACCGATTTAGGTTCAAATCTCAGCTCCTCCATGGATCAGCTCAATTACTTTATGGGATGGACTTGATCTCTTTGCGTCTGAGTTTTCCCAGGTGCAAAGTTACCCTCCGAGCACTGTCCCACAGAGAATGAAGATACCAGTCTAGCACAGTGTTGGTTGCATGAATGCTCTACAAATGGTGGTTGGCACCACCATGGGGAAGGATGAGAACGTACGTTTAAAGTATGGCAGAAAAGTGACCCAGATTCTTCTCCATGATTACCCTAATTGCAAATATTCTGCCCCTTGGTTTGGACTAGGTATCAGATATGCATCCTCACAATTGGTTCAGGAATTAGAATTCTCAGAGTTCGGAGGTGTTCCAGGGGTACAGGGATTCTGGGCCAGGAGTCTGAAAACGGCTCTGATGACAAACATCTATGTCTAGAATCTGCTCTTCACCCAAATGACACTACCTTATAGCGTTGTGCCCTAAGCCTGATCCTCTTAGGCACAAAACCTACCAAAGTCAACGTCATCACTTAAGAACCTCGTGTTGACTTCAGAATTGTGGGACAGTGGAAAACTGATCAAGAACATGCGGTGAGAAATCAGAGAAACTTTAATAGTGCAAACCTACGCCAGCCTACCTTTTTCTCGTCTTTACCAATTATAAAAGATCAATAGATACCTGAGTTCAAAAGCCTCAAAGAGACACTAACATTGCATTCATTCATCCCTTGGAATAAATAACTGAGCTACTGAGCCCAAATGGTGCTGAGAAGATAGTGCTGATGAGCAAGGTTAAACCTGGATCAGCCACTCAGTTCTGTGTGGTCAAGAATTCAGATGGTGTTCCCAGCAAGTTGCCCTGTGAAAATCCATGCTAGATAGAGGATGCAGACTCAGCACCTTCTGTCTAGGGAAAACAGCACACAAATGACCACAGGCTTTCTAGATTGATGGCTGACTTTTGGCACAATCTTTACTGGCTTAAAACAAAAAAAGAGGCATTCAAATTTTTGAGATATATTTTTGTAACAAGGAGGCCAGCAACTTTAAATTGTATCAGGACAGCAGGCCAGGAATGGAAATGGGGAAAGTACTCCGTGTGGGCACTGATAAGAGCAAATGTATGTAAACCTACACAGAGTTTCCTCTGTGAGCACTGCTTTCTTCAAGGGCCTACAAAGCCAACATGATTTCAATCTGAAAAACGGAAAACCTGCTTCAAAAGAGGACTATACTTTGTACCCATTTTTCCCTATGAGGTGAGAAGAAACCCAAGAGAATGGGAGACCAGTACAATATATCAAGGAAAAAGAAACAAAAGGCATAAAAGTAGAAAAGAAGTAAAACTATTTGTTGAGAATGTGATTGTTTCTATAAAAATTCTAAGATAAATACAAAACAACTATTAGTTGCTAATAAGCAAATTTAGCAAGGTCACAGGACATGAGATCAATACACAAAACTCAACTGTATTCCTATACACTAGCAGCAAGCACCTGGAAAATAATTTTTTTTAATTTTTAACATTTTATTTAACATAACATCAAAAATATTTTAAAAATCTTTGAAATAAGTTTAAGAAAATATGTGTAAGGCATCTACAGTAAAAACTATAAAACATTCCCAAGAGAAATTAAACATCTGAACAGACGGAGAGATATATTATGTTCATGGATTAAAAGCCTTAATATTAAGATTTCATTTCCCTCCCAATTGGCCTATACATTCAACACCATATTTCCAACCATAATCACAACCATTTTTTTAAGTAAAAATTGATAAGCTGATTCTAGCATGTACATGGAGATGCTGGGGACCTACAGTAATCTTTGAACAAGAACAAAATTGAGGAACTCCTACTACTCACTAAAATGCCACAGTAATTAACCCAGTGTGATATTGGCAAAAGGATAGCTAGATCAGTGTAACAGAATGGTGAATTTCTAGTTTTCACTAAGGATAAATTGCTAGATAGGGAAGTATGCCTAAAATTTTTCTAAGAAAAATAAGTTACCTGAAGTATAATAAGAAAACCTCTAGAGCACATGGAGAGTGGGTGCTCTGTGCAGTAATGGCAACTCAGTCTGACAAAGAACAGGAACACTGAAGAAGGTGTGTCAGTGTTGTGGATATGACAGTGACCGTCACTATTCCCATTCTTCGTGCACGTGCCTTACTTCACACACGACTAGATAAAATTTATTTTGCAACTTCCTTGTGCTAATAGCCTCACGTGCATTTTTAATGTTTTTTCATGAAATAAATACTCCTGAAAAATAGACTATACTCAATATCTTTAAATTGAACGATTTATTGTAGCAGGAAGTTTAGTATTTACAGAGGCCTTTAGAAAACGAAGGGTCATCTTTACGATACAAATAATCATTCCATACATTGTTGAATTGGAAAAGTTCACACATCGTTAATGCTGTCCTAGTACTTGTATAATCATGTGGTCAGGTTGCTGCTGATTGTAATGAGAATGCGTAATTACCTTTCTAGGAAGGAGGATAATGTGCCTGGAAGAGAGCCAGGACGGGACAGTGATAGCACTAGAACAACTGGGAATTTCATAATGACGGAAAGGCTCAAGGTTGGGCCCATGTTCAATAGTATCTACTTGTGTCTGCCCCACTACCAGATGGTGAAGATCTGAGGACACAGACACTAGGTTACTTGACTTTGTGTTCCCAATGCCAAGCACAGGACCTGACTATGGGCACCCAAAAGAAAGAAGCTCTCCAGTGGGGCAGGAAGAATTTTTAGAGACATTGAGATTTCAGCTGGGTCACAAAGGATGAGACAAAACTCCTCTGGTGACAAAGAGCATTCCTGGCTCAACAATCAGACTGAGCAAAGACAACCAGCTCAGGATCCCACAGGTAGTGCGGTCTGAAGGAGCAATAAAGAATTAACAGAGAACAGATAGAAGTTGAGGCTGGGAAGGTAGGTTAGGTCTAGTTGTTCTGACCTCAACAGACTATGATGGAATCTAACTGTTTTATATCTCTTCATGTGGTAAGCAACTTATTACTTGGTCCCAAGACTAAAAGTGATACAGAAATAGGAAATCAGTCACAGTGAAGCCATATTCCTTATACATCTATTGTGGCTGACACATTTTATAAGAAATAGGCTAGCATGTTTCACACTCACAGTGTAATAAATGTTGCTGGCAGCCACAGAGTGCTTGTAGACAAGCATCTGTACCTCTGATCTTATCAGCAAGGGCATTTTCAGTTTCAGTATGGGGAGGCATTTGGCTTGCCCTGTGCACAAAGCCTTGGGACATTTCCAGTAAAAGTCAATCTCCTGATTTGTAGAGATACTGCAGTAGGTTAATTCATGCCAACTCTGTTCAGTAGGATCCTAACATTATGCACAGCAGCCTTTGAGGGCCACAGTTCATCTTTTTATATAAGCTGACTTATACCATAGAGGTGAAAGATGGGTGAGTCTGCAAACTCAGGGCAGAAGTCTTCATTTCTGCACATGTGCTTATCCCAGAAATGACTCCAGCAGAAGCTTCCTGCAATCCTTTCAAATTTGGGGCTGGGGTGGAAAAGGATGAGAGAGAGACTGAGGTACCAGAACAGACAAATTTTGCCACACAGGTACATTTCCCTTGCCCTTCTCTATTTTTTTCCCCAAAAACCTCCTTTCATCTTCCAGGTCAGGTCTCACGATCTCTCTCCTGCCTCTGACATGAATGTGTTTGCCCTTCGCCCTCTTCTCTTGGCCATGTTTACAATGACTTCCTAAAGGGCTACTTTCCAACCCCTCATGTTCACTGCTTTCTGACAGCAAGAGTTTTGTCCATCTGATTCATCGTCATATCCCCAAGGCCTGGTACAGCCTGGTACATAGTAGAGGTTCAGTAGAGATTTCACTGAACATCTGGAAAAGCAGCATGAGTTATTTCGAGATTCTCTTCCAAAGGAGTAGAGGAGACAGGCTCCTCTGTGTGACTCAGCTGAAGGTTGTAGATTAGGGAAAAGGGCTCAGGACCTGCCTTTCCTCTTTTTATTCTTGCGATATCCCTGTCACAAGTTGTTTTCTCTTGCTGCCTTGTTTCCTCTGAGACCAGACACATCGCTGGGTTCCTCCCAGAGCAAAATGCACCCTTTATGAATTGGAGTTCTGTCTCATAGTGTTTGGCAGGAGGCCCCACTCTGAATTAGAACAGCTGCCACTCATAGTGATGTAGTCCAAGTATACCAGAGTTTATTTAAGAAGCTGCCATCCCTAGATAAATTAGCTTTTAAAGAGCCATCCTATTATTTTAGAATGCAAAAAAGTACCTGATAGTTTCCTAGAACATTGAGAAGAACATCTAAACTCCTTACTGTGGGCTCTGTGGCCCTGTCCAGCTCTGCACCTTAACCACTGTCCTGCCCTACTGGTTCTCCTTTATTTTCATTTCTTCTCCAGGCTCTTCCCCACCTCAAGGTCTCTGCGTTTGATGTTTCCCTGCCTGGATTGCTTTCTTCTCTGTCTGCCCGTTCAACTTCTACACCTTAACTTTTGCTTTCAAGGGGTCTTCTCAATAAAAAGTGCACGCATTTTTTTTTTTTCATTTTAGCACCCTCGATTTTCTTTACAACATTAGCACTTTTCACGAATTGTAATTTTTACATTTATTTATCACTTAAGCCAGTCTTCCCTAGTGGGCTGAAAATTCCTCAAGAGGGGCGATTTGGTTTTTATTACTGCTGCACTCCATCACCTGGCAGTTAATGATGCATAAATGATCCTTCTTAAATATTATATGACTTAATAAAGGAAGGAATAAAGAATCTACCCTACCTGGCCATCTCCCCTCCTTCTTCTCAATGCAGAAATCACCTCTGCAAATGCATAGCACAGCATGTCTCTGATAGTTTCAGTGTCAGGCCTCAGAGAGTGGAATGAAGTGTTTTTTATGTCAAGTACACAATGCCTTCCTCTAAAGTCCACCGACCAGTTTTAGTTTTACAATATGGGGACACATAAGTTAAGTCACCTCTTGCTCTTCCATGGGTCAGATTTTCAAATACTAGAATTTCTGTTTTTTCGAATCCTCACCCAAGAATATGCTTATTGATATGAGAGAGACAGAGACAGAGACAGACAGAGACATCAATGTGAGAGGAAATATCAATTGGTTGCCTCCTGTATGTGCCCCAACCAGGGATCAAACCTGTAACCTAGGTACATGCCCTGACTGAGGATCGAACCCACAACCTTTCGGTGTACTAGGCAATCCAAAATATTGCATTCATCCTATGTCTTACATTCATTGTTAATGTCCTCAATAGAGTCTATTACTTGAAGCAAAATGACACATAACTAAACCAGTTTTACCATATTCTAATCAATATAAGAGGAAAGTTCCTGCAGCATCTCATCAACATTATAATGAAATGATGTTGAATGAAACAACATTATTCGAGGACTGGCTATAGTTCACAATATAGAATGAAAGATATGAGTAGTGTAGAAGTAAGCATAATAGGAGGCAGAATATGAGGGGAGACAAGAGAAAAATAAAGAGGGGCCCAAAGACAGTGACATACTAGCCGACAATTTACCTGTTGTGATTGGTTTTAATAATTTTTCAAAGGAATAATAAATATTTACCCTTCTCAGCTACTGAGTTTTTGTGAGGCTTGAGAAAATGCACATGAAAACATTTTGGAAATTGTGACATACTATTCGAACATAAAGTGACAGTGGTGACAATGGCCATGATGACTTGGGACAAATTTTAAACTATGTCCTGGATTTTACTGGGTAGTACTCTATGGTGTAGGAGTGGGGTGGGGGGAGGCAGTGTGGGAGTGTAGTACTCAGAGCCAAGAAATAGAGGCTGAAAATCAGCAGGAGCATCAGGGAATCCTGAGTAAGACAGTAAATACAGAAGAACAGTGGGGCATATAATAGCATCCTACGCTGGGGGAATTTGGAGGCCCGCTTGAGTCTTCTGCCACAGAAGAACTTTTTCCTTTGTTTTAGTAGGATGGATCATGCTCCCTCCAACTCAGACCTCAAGCAGTACTTTGGATATTTTTCTGTCATTATCTAAATTGGCATTGGCTCAGAAAGGGACTTGAGTCATAAGGACTAAGTAGTAACCCTCTGCAGTGGTCCAGACGAAATATTATGAAAGCCTCATTGGTTGTATTAGGAATAAAAAACAAATTTTTTTGAGGAAGAGCATGGGGCTGGAATCCAGAGTATTCAACTGCCGAGATGAGATGATAGGCTCAGAAATGACTTCAGAGTGACCAGGAAAACAGTGCTGCCTTGGACAGAAGCAACGCACAAAAGGAGCAGGGCTGAGGTGAATGAGGAAGGAAGAAGAGCCCTGAGGCAGCTCCCAGATGTCTCAGGAGGGTGGTAGGGGGTATGGGGGGCATGCCCAGTGCAGAGAGAAAAAGCACAGAAAAGAAAGAGAATTTGAGGAAAGATCAAGTTCAACTTCAGGTAGGTTGAGAAGGAGGTGTCTGTTGGACATCAAGACAGAGCTGCTTTGCAGGCAGTTGAAGAAAAGAGTCTGAAGATCAGTGGCGAGGTCTGGACTGAGGATAAGAATTTGTGAGCCATTGGCACACAGCTGTTCATTGAAATTATAGGAGTAATGAGATTAGTCATAGATAGCTGATAGAATGGGAGAGACAGTGGCCAAAAAAAGTGGGTGGAGGAAGAGGAGCCAGCAAAGATATTGAGAAGGAAGAGTGGGAGAGGTAGGAGGGAAACAAGGGTCCAAGTGGGTTGAGAGTTTCAAGGAGAGTAAGTGGTCCACAGTGATAAGTAACCATGTTAACTGTGCACACACGTGTGTGTGCGTGTGTGTGTAGGGTAAGATGCAAAAACAAGAAAAAATTGTTTGAGACTCTGTGTGATGCTTTAAAATTAGTGTTTGAGATGTCTTTAAAGTTAATAGGGAGAAGACAATGGGATTTTTTATTTGGGAAAGTCCCTGGTGGCTTCATGTTAGGAGGTGAGGGCAGAAGTCTACAAGAGTCTTCTGAGGTGGAAGGAGTCACTATTAACAACTCCATAAAGAAATCTGAAGGTCAAGGGAAAAGATCAATACTGTCTGAGGAGTGTGTTTGCTAGTTTCATTTCATTTTATCAAGAGGGACCTAAGACTTCTTATAAAAAGACACCAAGAATGGGGAGGGAGGGAAACACAGGAAGGGAAAGATTGAGACAGCAAGCAGCCAGAGAGAGAAGAGCTGATGGAGTAAGGTCCCTGAGGTTTCCAAAAGGGTTGGAGTCAAGAGCACAGATGAAGAGAGTCTCTTTGACAAGCAAGAGGTGGATACCTTCCCTCAGACACAGGATGCACTGAGGGGTCTAGGTGAGGAGAGAAGCTATGAGTGCGTTCACTGATGTCCCCGAGGAAATCATCAATTGAGGGTGAGGCAGATGGATGGCTAGATGGGTTTGGAGGCTTGAGAAAGGCTTGGAATGCCATTAAGGGGAAGGCACAGCAGCCCATGAGAGAGGAATAAAAGGTTTTCTACACAGCCATGGAGGTCTGGGTGGGACTAGGAAGCGGGGTTTGCAGTGAGACCACCAGCAGACTTAACAATTTCCTGTGTTCTCAATACCTGGAAGTAGAAAATGAAGAAAATAGGCAGTGAATACCCCAAGGCTGGGGATTTCAGGCTCTTCCAATTTGTTCTCATGTGACTCCCAGATGCCTCTCCATCCTGGTTGTACTAGTTCCCTAGGGCTGCTGTAACAAAGGACCACACACTGGGTGGCTTGAAACAACAGAAATTTATTGTCTCACAATTCTGGAGGCTAGAAGTTTGAAATGAAGGTGCCAGCAGGGCCATACTCTCCCTGAAGACTCTAGGGAAGAGGCTCCTTCCTTGACTCTCCCTAATTTCTGATGGTTGCAAGCAATCCTTGGTGTTCCCTCAATTATACAGGGTGGGGCAAAAGTAGGTTTACACTTGTTCAGAAATTATTGTATGGAAAACAATACAATAATTAATAAATAGCAATGCAAGAATAAACCCTGTGTTGCCCCACCCTGTAGATTCACCACTCCATTCTCTGCCTCTGTCATCACATGACCTTCTGCCCTCTCAGTCTGGGTGTCTCTGTCTCTTCTTATAAGGACATCAGCCATATTGGATTTAGGGCCCAAGCTACTCTGGTGTAATCTTATATTACATCTGCAAAGACCTCATTTCTAAATAAGGTTACATTCTAAGGTGGACATAAACTTTTGAGGATCTCCATTCAACTAAGTACACTGGTCTTTGTGCCCAGTAGAGACTCATGTGTGGGGATGGTCTTGAAATACAGTGTCTAGACCTGAACTCATACTGTTATGACCAGGGGAGAAAACATATGGCGTCTGCCAACTTCAATAGAGCTAAGAACGCTTCCTACTCCTTCCTTTTATATTCCTTTATTTATAAATCATTTGTATTCCAAAAGAGCTCTTATTTAGCTATTCTTACCTCACTGTTAATCCCTTAACACAGAGAAAATGATCCTGCTAAAGGGAAAGGGAGATTAAAAATGAGGCAAATTACTAAACTGTTAGCACTATAAACACAGGCCAAATCAACAGGCACAGACAGCACCAGGATTGCCTCAGATTGGTTCAGAAATCCCCCTCTGTGCTAAGGGAAGCAACACATTTTACAACATTTCATTAGGTCTCTTGTTTGTCTTGTTCAATTATAACAAGTTCAAGGTCAAGTCAGAATTGAGCAGCCCAACCTGACTATGGCAGAAGGGATGCCGTCGTTGTTGTTGTTTATATTGCTAGGTGTTGGTAAAATTTTCTTCTGTGTAGTTGTGATAATAGGCCTCGTGAACCCCCAGCACTACACCCTTCCTATAGGGCATCCATAACCTGGAAAAACCTTTTGCCTTCTTCCCCAAGACAGTCATCAAATAAAGCCCTAGTTTCTTTGTTTGTTTTAATTTTTTTATTTTGCAATTAGAGTTGATATTCAATATTATATTGTGACTTGGATACTTAGGAGTGCAGGTCAGGTGGTATCAACAAAGGTGACTAAGAAGTCTTGGGTGGAGGAAAGAGTTTAAACAGGAAGAACCTAACCCTTTGTGGACCACATGACATTTCACAATTCTAGGGCTTTAGCACTGTTGACATCTGAGGATCATCTAGGATTTTAGAGTTGGAAGGGACATGAGGATCATTTAGTTCAACCTTCTCATTTTACAGATGAGGAAACTGATAGGGGAAGCAACTAGCTCAAGGACACATGAAGGGCTTTTAGTGGAGCTGGGAATAGACACATCTCCTGACTGTCGGCCCAGTCCTCTTTCCACCATGGGCAACAGCATCTGAAAGAAAAATGTAGGTGCAGGAGAGCAAACCCAGCTCTCACACATATCACATATGATTTATTTGGCATTTTCCAATCCCCCTCCTGAAAAATTCAGGTTGAGAAATGCAAGGGCTAAAATTTTGGGAGGTTTATGGGCTTAAAAAAGCATTCTCTAAACATCTCTTCTTCCTGTCCCCACCTCTACCATCCTTTGGCAATTCCATTAAAAATAGCTTTGACTTGCCCTGGCTGGTTGGCTTAGTTGATTGGAGCGTCAGACCATATACCAAAAAGTTGCTGGTTTGATCCTCGGTTGGGGAGCCTAAGGGTGACACCTGATTGATATTCTCTCTCTCTCAAGTCAATAAACATCTCCTCAGGTGATGATTAAAAAAATAGCTTTGACTTGAAATTGGCCTAGAGATCATCATCTACCCTGCAATTATACAAGCCCTCAGATGAAGGCACTACCATATCAAGCAAAACCTGAAAGGAAAATTGAATCCCAGCTGGAATCTGCAGGTGCTATTAGGAGAGCTCCTGCATATTCCTACCTGAGAGGGGTGTGTGTGTGTGTGTGTATGTGTTGGTGAATGAATGTTCCAAAGAGTTGGAGAGGTGGAACTTTCTTATTCCAGCATCTCCCTAGGCAGCAGGACCAGGCAGGGCTGATATGAAATGGACTTTGCAGTGACAGCCTAACCTCTGAAGTGATAATATTAACACATTGCGTACCGCATAGAAATCTCTAAGACATACGCCAGGGACTGCACATTTTGGGGCAAATTCACATTATTTAAATCATCATAACTACAGATCATCTCCAGAATCGTCAAAACAGTCATCTGCATCTTTCGTCTCACTAGGAATATCTGATAAATTATCGTTAAATACTTCCAGAAGTGTATCAGTTTCATTGGTTTCCTTCCTTTTTCTGAGAGGGGGCATTTCTAAAAGCGCCAGGAACTTGAAGACGAAGACTATTGGAATGACCAAAATACAATGTAACTGCAATGCTTTATGGGTTCGTGCAATTATATAGTTTTTCATAGATTGACCTGCATGGTTTCCACCAATGAGATCGCTTCATCCGATGTGGACAAGACAGTGTGTTGACATCTAAGGTCCATAAACAGATGGCACGTGAAAAACGAGAAAACTCGTGAGTGGTCCTTAACAGATGGCGCACAAAGCATGAAAACTCGTGAGTGGTACACAATGTGTTAACAAAAGTAAAGGGAGGTGATTAGGTTTAAATGAGGCCAGTAGTGTGGAGCATCCATGATTGCACTCATTAGTGTCCTTATAGGAAGAGGAAGAGACACATAGCTTTCTCTGTCTGCTATGCAAGGATATAGCAAGAAGACAGATGCCCGAAACTTAGAAAGCGGGCCCGCTCCAGACACCAAATCTGCTGGCACCTTGATCTTGGACTTCCAGCCTCCAGAACCGTAAGAAATAATGCCTGTTGTTTAAGCCACCCAGTCTATGTATTTTATTGTAGTAGCCAAAGCTAAGACATTCAGTACAACTGATCTGTTCATCCCAAGAATCATATGATGTTCCAGTTGCCAATTACCTCAGATCTCATCCAGTTTAACCTTCTCACTTCACAGAAAATGAAACCAAGATGCAGAGGTTAAAAGTAA
Source organism: Macrotus californicus (assembly GCA_007922815.1). NCBI lineage: Eukaryota > Metazoa > Chordata > Mammalia > Chiroptera > Phyllostomidae > Macrotus > Macrotus californicus. The sequence continues at coordinate 215,364 of VMDR010000318.1, forward strand.
ACCACTGAAGGCCACTCAGGCTACTGAGTGGCTGGTACAGTTTCTCAGGCCAAAAGCTAAAAACAACGGAATGTGGGAGACAGGAGCCTGGGCTCTGGAGTTATGGCTTGACTTTTGGATTTGCCAACTATTTATGTAATCTTATATTCTAAGTTATAACACAGACTTATGTTACCTCTCTACAACCAGTTTTTTCATCTGCACGTTGAGGATGATGATAACGACTAGGGTTGGTGTAAAGATTACATGAAATAATACTTCGCACATTGCCTGGCAAATAATAAGTGCTGTATGAATGCTATCAGCTTGTGGTAGAGACCAGTAAAGATTCACCCTCCTCCCATGGTGTGACATTGCTGCTGGGATGGGGCCAACCAGCTAGGGACTACATTTCCCAGTTCCTTGTGCTCTAGGCAAGGCCACATGACTGAGTGACCACCAGAGGAGTGGAGGTAGGAGTGATGTGTGACACTGCCCGGCCAGGTGGTTAAGGGACAAGTACAAAGTCTGCCCTCCTCTGTTGACTGGATTACGCAAGAGCAGCTCTGCAGCCCCAACACGGTGGAACAAGATGGAAGCAGCCTGTGTCCCTGAGTAATGGCTTGGAGGAAAACCAAGATATTAGCTTTTGCATGAGTAAGAAACAAACTTATGTAAGCCAATGAGCTTTGGAGGTTGTTACAGCAGCGAGTATGAAGTGCCCTGGCTAATGTGTTATTGCTATTGTTATTAAAGCAGGATATGTTTTGGGGAAAGTAGAGTGTTTAACCAGTGTGACTCTTGGCCACAACTTCTGGGTCTGAAGGTGGGAAAAGTGTGCATGTGCAACACATGTACTCCCATTAAGCCTGACACTCAAAGGCCTACCTTCTCCTGCTATTGAACAGCAGAGGGCAAAGATGCAGAGTCCAAGCCTCCCGAGAGGCTGACACAGCTTTCTTGATGAGTGGTGAGTTGATTCTAAATGACTGCAGCCCTAGTGGTACACTCCTGTGAAAAATCCCTTGCAAGAATGGTAAAAGAATTAGAAATGTTGCAGGAAGGGTAGCAGCAAGAGGGTTCAGACAGCCTTTAGCTTACTTGGTCAAGCCCCATAATGTCCTCAGCTTTAGTTTCCTCATCTATAAAATGAGGGCCTGAAGGATCTCAAAGGATCCTCTCTGCTCTACTGATTTTTACAAGTTCATCTATTCAACAAACACTTTTTGAGCACTATTCTAGGTACTGCAGGTACAAAGATCTTTAAGATAGGCTTGGTCTCTGGCCTCAAGATGCTCAGAGTCTAGAGAGGACTTGCCTGTTCTGGAGTCAGGCATGGTGGAGGTGGTCTTTGTGCAGTGTTCTCTACCTTTATGGCCACATAGAGACTTCATTTACCTTGATGTAAAATAGACGAGGAGGAGAATAAGAATTATTTACAAGGCAAGGACCCTAAGAAAGATGTTCATTCTGGAACAGCCTAGGATCTGCAATATGGCAAGAATTCAGAAAAGTCATTCCCACCCCTCCCCTCCCCAGCAACTCAAAAGTATTGACAGCATTTTTAGAGCCAAAAGGAACCTATTATCTCATACTCCCTCATTTGCAAGTGAAACTTAGACCTGGAGAGATTAAATAGCTCATCTGAGGTCACTTACCTGAAGATAAGATCAAGTCCCTAACCCTG
>VMDR010000318.1:217129-270003 GCA_007922815.1 Macrotus californicus
CAGCAGAGAGAAAGAAGGAGCTCCTACCCTTTGCAACAGCATGGATGGAACTAGAGAGCATTATGCTAAGTGAAATAAGCCAGGCCATGAGGGAGAAATACCACATGACCTCACCTTTAACTGGAACATAATCAACAAAAGAAAACAGCAAACAAAATACAACCAGAGACATTGAAATTAAGAACAATCTAACAATGGCCAGAGGGGAAGGGGGAGGGAACAGTGTGGGGAAGGGTTTCCAGGAAACACTATAAAGGACACATGGACATAAACAAGGGGGAGGGTGGGAGCAGGGGAGGGAGGTGGGATTGGCTGGGGTGGGGGGGATTGGTGGGGGGGAAATGCAGACAACTGTAAATAAACAACAATAAAGTAATTAAAAAAAAAAAGTCCAGGCTCTCTGTGCCAGTCATCTTAAGTCACAACTTTGGAAAAGAAAGGGAATTTGAAAAAACATCCCCACTCTCTGCCCCTTGGAGGGACCAGGGGAGTGTTTCCCATGGCAGACATCATCCAGGTTCCTTGCTTTGAGAACTTCTGGATTTCTTTAGTGGATGCTGTTGAAGGAGGTGGGAGACTTCTGGTGCCCATCTTCCCTACAGACATACACACACACTCACACACAGATTATGATGAGTCGATGCTCTAGTCAGGACTAACAACCACAGCTCTCACATGTAGTTGCTGAGAAACCTCCAGCCAGTTGCCTCCTTAAGCCTTTCAGCCTCAGTTTCCCCACATTATACCTGTTTCAATATTTAAAACTCCATTAATGTAAACAAAACTAGTCACACAGCCAAACAAGGGTATGGGGTAGAGTGTGGAACATGGAGAAGAGCCAACAGCCACCTTCTGGTTGAAAAGATTCAACCCTCTGAGGAAAACAAAAAGCCCCTTCCTCTGTTGTCATGGGAACAGCTCAGCAATGCTCTGGATGCTCTGCAGGAGGCTGCATTGGAGCTGGGGAGAGGGCTTTCTTTCCAAAAAAAGGAGGAAGGCTATTAGTGAAAAGGCAATCTTGTCAGCTCTTCTGATTCCCGCAGGGACTGGGAGTTGTTCCCCAACCTCTGGTCCTAGGGTATCTTTTTTTCACAGCATTGCCCAGCTGGCAAGAAAAGGGGCTATAGCCCTACGCTCACTCCAAGTGGTTATGCAGTCAGGTTCTCTGTTTAAAGACCCACACTCACTGAGGGGGAGAGGTATTCTCATCTCCACTGGTATAGCTGTATCTCTGTCCCACCAGGATAGGATGACTAGGCACCCCTTGTCTGAAGAAGCAAAGATAACCAGAAAGGGAGCCATAGCAGAGAAGATTTGGGGCAGGGGTTGGGGAGGCAGTACGTGGATGGAGACAGGGAGCAGCCACAAGTCCCCTCTATGTGACTTTGGGATCCTTCATGGCTCCACTCCCACACCACACATTCACAGAGAGATCGACAATGATTATTGTCTCCTGACCCATTTTTCCCTTCGCTCTGTTTCACAGAAGACTCATTTCTCAGCCCACTCCCAGCTGTTTCTGACTCAGACACGCCCCAAGGGACACATTCCACACCTATCCCTTGTGCAGAGCTCCAGCTTTACTGGGTCAAGGACAGTGGGGAGGGCTCCAATGGCACACCCGTTAAAAGCATGAGATCTGATGTCAGACGGGCCTGGCCCTGTGACCTCAGTCAGATTACGAAGCCTCTGAGTCTCAGTTTTCTCATCCGTAAAATGGATAGTAAACCTGTTTACTTCATAAAACTATTTATTAGGAGTATTATATGATATTTTGCACAAATAGTATTTAGCCAAGGATCTGGAATAAAGCCCATTTAATGAATGTAGAGTTGGCAAAGAAAAGTTTAAACTAAATGACCTTGACAGCTTTCCCAATTGTAGGTGTCTGTGATTTCTATCCTTACTTGCTTTAAAAAAAATGTATCCTGACCCTCTTCCATAGTTAGGATAATTTCAACTATTTTTTAAATGCCTTATTCATTCTCCTTTTCTTATTCTCTTTTATAAATAATTGTTTATGCTAAAAACATGGAAGAAAGAAATAAAATAAAATGTGAACAGTATGTTTGGTGGTGGGAGACTATGTGGAATGTTTTTTTCTCTTTTATAATAGAAATAAAATATTTTTAAAAGTGGTATTGTTCAACATTGCATGTGATCTCTACTCTGTTTTTGACATCTATTTAAGCAATCTTAAACATTTCCTAACTTTAATTATCACTTCCACAGAGAATATTTTCAGGACTCCATCTCCAGGACTGACTTCCCTCCCAGATTCTGGTCCCAACCAGGCCCGCATACACCCATGTGGGTGAGCCAGAAGAATTCATAATCAGTCAATTGCTTGTGGGTTTATAACTGTTTACAAAACCCTACCATGCTTATCTTTTTTAATCTTCAAAATAACCATTCCTGTGATATGACCATTAATATCATCACCTCCATTTTACAGCAAAAACAACTGAGACAAATTAAAAGGCTCACCTACTCCATTTCTAATTCATTCAGTAGATAAATGATGGAACTGGAATTTCAACCCAGTTATGGGGATGCCATGGGTACAATGTCTGGACACCCCAAGTTAATGGTCTCTCCACTGCAGCTAGTGATCTCTCCAGCTTCTCTCTTTCCAGTAAAATGGCATCACCATTTCCTCACACACCCAGTCCCCAAACCTCATTGTCATCGGAGTTCTGTCTTTCTCTTCTCCACCATTTTACTCCATTAACCATGAAGCCCTATCAATTCTTCTCTTTCAATGTCTCTCAAATTGGCCCTTTTTCTCAACTTCTACTGTGACTCCTGATGTTCAGGTCCGGTTGCCTCCCATACATCCTGAAGATTCAACGATGCAATTGCTTCCCAATTGGGCTCACTAACTCCAATCTCTTTGTCCTTCACAGTAACCTGGTTAACCTTATTTATAGTCTCTTATCCAAAAACTTCAATCATTCTTTATTGCCTGCAAAAGAAAGTTTAAAATCACTGCCTGACAGACAAGACCCTTCTTTATCTTCTAACCCTATAATCCTTACTTGAATCCTTATTTCCCTACTTAGTATTCAACTCTACCCCTGTGCGCATGACCTGTCTAAGAACAGTAAATGGGTTTATTTCCAGGTGCCAAGAGATCAAAAGGTGATGTCTGCCTAGAGCCCTGAGTTGAAAAGATTTATGGCACCATATTTGGGTCAGGGAAAAAGGGTGCCAAAGTCAATTAGCAATATCTGCCATTGTCAAAACAGTGAGGAGAAGGGGTGGAAGAAGGTTGCATTCTGTTCTTATCTCTTGTTTCTACTATTGGTATGGAGCTCATCTAGGCCATGACCTTGCTTTTGTTCCCCCATCTAATTTCCCTACACCCACTTAACACAGTACCTTGCATACAGTAGAAAGTAAACATCTTAAAGTTCATCCATAAATTTTGCTAAACTCATTTCAAGTTCCAATCAAGCAGAGGCCCCACAAGGTAGAGCAGTGGCTCTCAACCCTGGGAAGCTTTTAAAAAAATACTGATGTCTGGGTCTCATCCTCGTGGGTTCCAACTTAATTAGTCTGGGAAAGATCCAGCACTAGTCATTTTTAAAGCTCCCCAAGGTTGGGAACCATTGGTTGAAGAAAAGGGCAGTGCGTTCCTGAAGTTTGGTTTTACAAAATAACCTTGTGATCATGAACAAATTGCTGTACTTCAGTGGGTCCCCATTTCACCTGTTAGAAAATAAAGTGGTTTTACTGCATTGTATTTAAGATGCATTCGAGTTCTAACAATTTTTTTCTTCCATTTTAGAAAGAGTTTCTCTACCAGCAGAGTCTAGCTGTTATATTGGGGAATCTAAAAACCTTCACCAAATGCTCTCAGAATTAGAAGAAATGGAAAACCTAATGTATACTCTTTCCTTACCCCCAATGGAAACACTGCTTCTTAAATCAATCGATAATCAATCAATTAATGATGATAAGGGTAATCTGGTAGTCATTAAGCTTCAGCCATTCTTAGATATGCACAATTGACATTTTGTCATATTTGTGAAATGTGATTTAAGAAAAGATCGTAAACTTCTCTCCCAACCTGTGTCAACTTTATGGAGGCTCCTACGTAGGAAATTTGGAGCTGGCTAAAATCAAGGACTTCATGAATCTCTATCATTGTTTAGAATCACTCAAGGGGCTGTGTGGAGAACACAGTTTCCCCCCCTTGTACCCAGGGGATACACTCCAAGATCATCAGTGGATGCCTGAAACTGTGGGGAGTACCGAACTTTATATACTTATATGTACTATGTATTGTCCTATACATACATACTTATGATAAAGTAATTTATAAGTTATGCACAGTAAAGAGATTAGCAACAATAACTAATAGTAAAATAGAACAATTTAAACAATATACTATAATAAAAGTTACAGGAATGAGGTTTCTCTCTCTGTGTCTCTCTGATAACCAATCTGATAACTAAACAACTGCTATGGGACAAATGGGTAGGGAGTGTGCACAGGGCAGATATGCTGGACAGGGGGATGACCCATGTCCCAGGTGGACTGGAGGGATGGAGAAGTTCCTCAAGGGAAGGATCTAGACAGCAAGGGATTTCATCATGCTACTCAGAATGGAACATAATTTAAAACTTATGAATTGTTTATTTCCGACTTTCCATTTAATATTTTTGGACCAGGGCTGCTGACTGGAACCACAGAAAGTGGTTAAGGATAGACTATTATACAAAAAAACACAAAACTTTTTCCCAAGGAACTCAGACTATAACTGAAGAAAGAAAATTAACACACAATTTAGAACTAAATACAGGGTCCTGACAGTAAGAGTTTTCAGGTGGCGCCCAAGAAAGGGAAAGACCCATGTTCTTCTTCCCCTTCCCAGCTAGGTCTCTTTGACCTTAAGAGTGCTGGTGTCATCTTGAGCCTACTCTCCAGTTTAGTCACACCATGACTAATTTCTGGCCATAGAAAAGGGCTCCCAGGATGCTTCCTAATTGCTGAGCACAGCAGGAAGTAGCAAGAAACATCTTCCACCCTTCCCATCATCTCTGCCTTCTATTCCCCTAGAATGGCTCCCAAATTCATTCCCAAGCAATTTACATGCAAATTAGACTACAAGGAGGCAGAAAGGATTGGGGGTGGTTGAGGGGCTGCAGCAAAGAGAAATTAAGTTGAATCCCAGACACCTACAATTGAGAACCAAATGTTCTGTTCCTTGAAAACAGTCTGGATGGTGCTGAGACTAGGTCTATAGAGGACGTGGTGAATGTGGACTTGGTAAAGGTCAGACATCTGGGCACTGTGTGCTGAGCAGGCAGACTCTGTGAACCTGTCCAAGCATCTTAGTGCTTGATTGACAGGTCTTACAAACCAGTGTTCTTTGGCCATCTCCCAGGGGTTAACTCCCAACACTAGTTGTTTCTCTTTCTGTGAATGTGATCAGTAGTTGCTGAAGGCTGTTGACAGTCATGGCAATTGGGTTAAGCTGAGTCCTGCCTACCTGGGACCAGCACCAGAACATTCTTCCCTGTCCTAGACACTTTTTGCTCAGTTCCACCTCAGAATAATCTCCTCTGGTGGCAGCCACTTTGTTACATTCTCTCCAAACATGGCTTCCCAGAAAGTGGACCATCCAGTTCACCCCTGATCTCATAGCTGAGGAAATCAGTCCCTTCTGTTAGGGATTGTCAGTATCACGTTCTGATGGTGTATGCTCAGGTCTGAAGGGTACCAGGAGGAGACAGAACACCACAGAGTTAGGCTTTGGCCTCTTCTTTAAGTTCTAAATTAACCCCTTTGGTGATCTCATCTACCCCCATGTCTTCCATCTCATTTCCACTCTCTGAGCCTCGCTCTGAACCTGTGTGAAAGGCCAGGTCCATATTTCCCTTTGTCTAAAGCATTTTCCCATGAGTGTCCCATTACTGCCTCAAAAACAATATGCCCCAAATGGAACTCATCATTAACCCCCAAATGCCTCACTAACTTCTCCCCACTTTTATATATTCCATTTTTAAGAACAATCCTATCCAATCTATCATGAAGGATTGAAACTGGGCAGTCATCTTTGACTCAACCCTCTTATTTTCCCTCCACAGTGCCCCTGAGTCTCCAAATCTATTGGTTCTCATCAGAGAATACCTTATTACCCATCTATTACTATCAATTTTAATAGACACAACCCAGGCCTCCGCCTCCCTTCACCTGCATTGCTGTGATACTTCCTTAATTTGGTTCCTTAATCCTCTTTCTGGATTTACCCCGTCGGCCCCTTCTCCATCCTCCATACTGCTGCCAGACTAACCCTTTAAGAAAACAAATCTGTCATGTCATTCTCTTACTCAAAATGAGCTTTTGTGGTCACTTTATAGCCTATAATGTCCAAACCCTTCAGCCTGTTGTCAGGGCGCTCTACAGTTTGGTCATACTCTGAAGTTCCGTCACTCTATACCCTGCTCCAACCACACTCCTTCCTCAGTAGGCTCCAGAATTCCTTCTCTTGACCAGAAATGTCCTTCCTTTCATATCACCTTAACAAAACCCCACTTTTTCTTTAAGACTCACTTCTTTAATGAAGTCATCTCCCATCCCATACATTCTCCTAGAGTCGTGCCTTTTAACATTTTAAAATTTACTTGATGACATGCTGGTTATTAAGACTATGATAAAAAAAAAAAAAAGATGTTAAAAGAAGCAGTACAAAAAGCAAAACCATAAAAACCTAGAGAAGGTGGACACAGGGTGGCCTCTTTCAACATGTTTTCTTTCTTCCAATCAATGGGCCAGGCCTCAGGCTGTTAAAATCCTTCTACCCTGTCATTTTTCCTTTGCACTTCTATTTTAGCTCTTACCATCTGTCATTCATGATAGGTGCCGGTATAAGAGTTTTCCTTCCCTGCTAGTTTAAAAGTCCATGCAGAGAGCACCGAGGAAGTCTGAACATTAGGGTGCCTTGACGTTTGTCAGTGTTATCACCAGATTATTGGCCTCTGCTGTAGTTGTGGGCACAGTGGTTGTGGTGGTGATAGCAGGAGGTGGCTTCATATGTGAAGTGGGTCCCATTATTGGCTTGGGCTCTGGGCCTAAATACCCATGTATAACTCCTCCACACTAGACCAGACAGACTTTGGGGAGGCACATTTTCCTATACAGGGTAGACCTAAATAAAATTCCCGTGTACACTCAAACCAATCTCAGACCACGTCGTTCTCAAGCCACTCTGTGGAAAGGCCACACTGAATGCTTGTGAGTAGAGGGCAAGAATTCAGCAGAGCATGAGTAAACCCAAATAACCTTATTTATCCTCCTAGAGAAGCACCTACAAAAAACATGGTGTCCTAGAATCTGATCATTCTGATCTGGACTCCTGGATGGAAAGAAGGGTGGAATTATACTGAGAAAACTTCGCCTGGAGGCTACCATTACTCAGTGACTACTGTCACTGCAAGTCAGGTGCCTGTGCTAAGAGCCTGACACACGTCATCTCGCTTAATCCTCCCAGCAATCTGATGTAGGTGTTAATATTATTATCATTATTTTACGGAGATGCAAAAGTTTAGAGAAGTTTGCATTTGTGACTCATAAAACAGAGCATTTAGTAAGCTTTATTAATGTTTTAATGTATTAGTTGAACATTTTACTACTGTGCTAGACATTGTGGGAGAGACCAGGATAAATCAGATCTGCTCCCTGACCCAAGAAGTTCACAGGCCAGTGTAGGAGATAGTTAAGTATTCAAGGAAACCAGGTTTTATTGGGGAAAGGGACAGGTTGGCATTGACTTAGTAGTCTTATTTAGAAAAAAGAATTTGGGCCAGAGGCCTTCCAAGATAAGCCAGATTCAAAAGGCAGATATAGGAGGATATGTGTTTTCTTGGAAACTAAACTGTGAACTGTTTGAGGGCAGAATCAAATCTTTTATGCATATTTCTATTTGAGAGATTTTTATCAAGTGTCTTCTATGTACCTGCCAGGTTAGTACCTGTATGAAGAGGGGGTGAGATAGAAAAATAAAATCAAGTCGTTGCCCTCAGACTCTGGGCAAACTTACTCCTTAGTCACCGGCAGTATTTCCTTCTCTAGCCACTCAAGGATCTTCTCTTCCTCCTTCCCTCCATGAATACTTGACTGACTTGTTTATTTGACTGTCCTCTGATTGGTCTGGGTCAGACAACCCTGAACAGCATCTGGGGCTGGAATTCTGAGACCTAAAAGACTACAGAAAAGAGCTTCACACCGTGAAATATTTAAAGGTCATTTTCTGAGCCTGTCTATGCACATACTTCAGAGGAGATTTAATGATACCCAACTCCCCTGAAATTCAGCTGCTAATTGACATGTTCCCACTCTTCATGAAGGTGTAACAATGCTGATGTTTGGGAAGGAAGAGATGCTAGGTTTCCCACGTTTCCTTTTGTCCTGTGTATGCACATGTGTGTGCACATGTGAGCTTGTGTGTGTATGTGTACGCCACATGCAGGTACAAGTGATACTTCTCAGGCTTACCACCCACATTGGGGGAACCCAGGTCTGGTTTCCTACAGGCCTGCAAGGGTGATATCCATATCCAGGAAACAACCCCACGCCTGACTAATTGACCTGAATGGCAAGGCAAGCCTCTGGGAATTCCCAGGGGCTTGTCTGAAAAGAGCTATAAACAGTCCTAATAACAAAGGCAGAAAAAATAACAACAGTCCATCTTGGCACCCTGGCTGTAAATGGCTCATTTACTCTGGCAAGAGGAATGGAGTTTTAATGACAAATTGTAATGCTGCACAGCAGGCTTGGTTGTGTGCTGTAAATTATTTTGAAAGAGGCACTATGCCTTAAAAAAAGAAAAAAGGATTGTTCTCTGCTGTGGAGTCTGAATTCATCATGAAGTGAGGGCGACTGGGGTCTCCCCACCCCACCCCTAGTCCTCACTTCCACCCCCTTCTAATGCTTCCCTGCTCCATCTCCAGGTCTATTCTTTTCTGGCTCTTGGGCAATGAAGACAAGGCACTGCATGTTATAGGTGGGCTTCATAACCATTGCATTTTCCCTCCTGGGAGTGCAAAGGGAAAAAGCCAAATTTCATAAGATCCAGATCTAGAGGACACAGGGTTCAAAAGACGTCTGCTAATTTTCCCTGTTGAGAACTTCCTGGTCTCTCTTGCATACAGGATTCACTTTCACCAAGGAAGAAAGAGTTCTGAGGACTGTGTTGGAGAAATTTAGAGGCTGCCAAGAGACCTCCCTGCTTACACCTTTGACATCTTTTGACATCTCTGGGGGATAAGAGACAGATGCCACTGAAGCACTATGGCAGAGCTAGTGCTCATTCAATATCCACACCTTCCACGAAACTTCCCAGACTCCCTTGTAGTTGGGTTGGGCCATGTGACTGGTTTTGGCCAATGGACTACAATTGAAAGTGAAATGTGTCATTTCAAAGTCAAAACAGTTGAGATCCTATTTGGCTCCTCTCTCTCTTTATCTCAGTGGTGATCTTGGAGGCTATTGGTTCCAGATGGAGTAGGCATGAGATAAAGAAGGGCAATATGTCCAACACTGAACTTTGAATTCTAATGAATAAGAAATAAAATGGTATTCTGTTAAGCCAGTGAGATTTCAGGGTTTCGTTATTACTGTAGTGCACTCAAGCCTAGTCTGACCAGTGTCCCCATCATCTGCTGGGCCTATATCAGAATTGTGTTTCCTGGTACTTGGTAGCTCACCCCATACTACTCCTGTGCATTAACCCTGACTGCCTTGAGGCCTGACTGTGGAGCAATGTCAATGCAATCAGAGAGACCTGCAATCCAGCCTGGCTCTGCCACTTAAACTAGGAGCACAGTTTACTTTGGTGACCATGTGAAGAATGGACTTGGAGAAGAACAGGCTAAAGACACAGAGATCATTTAGGAAGCTACTGCAGTTTAAGAAGACAGAGTTGATGAGAGTTGATGTAAGGGTAGTGACAGACAGATTGAAAGAAGGGGATGAATTATTGGAGGCCATTCTGAGATGTATCTATGAGGAAAAGTCATTAGGAAAAAGGATGTGGGATGTGATTAGATGCAGAACAAAGCAAGGGTAGCTTGAAAGAATCCCAGGTTATGCCCTGACCAATGTGGTTCAGTTGTCTGGGTGTCATCCTGCAAAGCGAAAGGTCACTAGTTCGATTCCTGGTCAGGGCACATGCCTGGGTTGTGGGTTCAGTTGCTTATCAGGGCACATATGAGAGGCAGCCAATCAATATGATATTTCTCTCTCACACTGATATTTCTCTCCCTCTCTTTCTCCTTTCCTTCCTCTCTCTCTAAAAGAAAAGAATCCAGTGACAAGGTATTAGTTGATACTATGATGCTATCAATTGAAGGAGAGGCAGTTCCATGAGGAACATAACAGTGAGGAATGCCTGTGAGACATTTGGGTAGTGATGTCTAGCAAGTAGTGAAATATATGGCTAAAGATACAAATTTGGGTTTTGTCAATATCGAAATTGTGGACAAAACCTGAGTGGATAAAATAGATGAAGAAGACTATACAACAAGAAAGCAAAGGTGAGAACCTGAGGATCACCAATACTAATGGAGTGTGACAGAGAACAAGCTACCAGCAAGAGGCAGAGACAGACTGAGAAGAGCCAGGAGAATGCTCAGTTCTGAAGTGCATGGGAGTAAGGAGCTTCAGGGAGGCCAGTGGTCAACAGTGTCAAATACAGCAGTAAGGGCTTAGATGATCTCAGAAGTGGCAGAAGGCCAAGGAGTGAAGGGAAACGGGGGACAGAGACTCTGAGACGTTTGAGAAGTCTGGGTGGGAGTTGGAGGTGGGAGAGGGCAGGAGCTGAAATGACGTAGGAGAGGAGGCAGAGGGTAGAGCTTCTGCAATGCTTTGGAGTCAAACACAGCTTAGTTAGACTCTCAGCTTCCATACAGCTGTATGGACTTGAGTACACAATCTAACCCCCAAGCCTGTTTCTTCATCCATAAGATGAACATAATAAAAGCTAGACCACGAGGTATACAGCGGGTGCTCAATAAGTGGAGCTAGAGGAGGACATGAGCATTGGAGGGGTTTGCTAAAAGACAGAAGTAATAGGGACTGATAGGATAAATTCAGACTTTGGCCCCAATAACATCAAGTTATGTAATTCAAGTGCTACTAATTTCTCTTGCTGAAAGTGGAAGAAATTGTGGGTTTTTTAGATCATTGCACTTGATGAACTGAGATGTGTTGGTTACAGAATGTGACAGAGTCTGTAATTGTTTAGAAAGGCACTGTGTATGAAGGTCAGGTTGAAGTTGAGGGATAATAGTAAAGATCATAGTGATAGTTCAGAAATGATAAGAACAGTGAGAAGACAAGTGATGAAATAGAAACAAGATGGCAGATGAAACAAGGTCATAGGGAAGGAAGGAGAGGGTGGGATGAGGGCTGTCTTTGAATAGGAGGAGGGTCACCCCTGGCATGTCCCTCATCGGAAAGTTCCCAAGTGAGCAAATTCTCACCTGGGGGAGGGGAGGGAGGGATAAGAGTGATTGGCGATCATCCAGGTTGCCCATTTGCCGTGCAAAGGAGGAGCTCCAGTCCAGAAATCTGACTTATAGAAGTTACACACATGGTCGATGCGGAGCTGGGGCTAGAACCTGAATCCCTTGCCTTTTCCCATGGCATCTATTTGCTTGAAATGAATTAAAAATGAAAGAATTGGCTTGTCTTGTTCAGTGAGTTCCCCTTTTGGTGATCCCTTCTTGCTGGACTAGAATGGGAAAGAGGAAAACACCTAGTATGTTAGTGCTAAAAAAATAATAAAAAATAGTTATGGAAGAGGCAACTCATTTTTCAGACAAAGAAAGCACACAGGGAACCCACAGCCAAGCTGAGACTGGAACTGAGGTGTTCAGACTTTCAGCCACAGGAATACCACTGTGTGTGTGTGGTGTGGGCAAGCAAGTGGCGCTCTGGCTGCCTTGACTTGCTGCTATAAGTAGCTCAGAAGGCAAATGTGGAGGAAACAGGAAGCCCTTTGTCCCATTCTCCAGTTACATCTTAGGGCAGCCTTATGAGGCGATGATCCTGGCAACTGTGTTCAGGGAGGGGTATCTAGATTGACCAGATAAGTTCAGCTCTTTGCTTTGCTGCTGAATACCTGGCCCTGTGCGCAAGTGTGTGTTGTTGGTCAGCCCCATGGGAGGAGAGACGAGCACAGGTAATCTCATCCCATCCTTGGGCATCTGGGGATTCACCACAGGACAGAATGAGACTACAAATCCCTTTCATGGGGCCAGCCAGTAATTCACCTGTCTCTGCTGTCTGCCCTTCACACCTTCGGCCTCTCTGCTTATCACTGACTGCTGTCTTTGGATTCTAATTTACTGCCAGGAATGACACTCCCTGCAGCCCATTCCTCCAATCTCCCAAACCAAATAGATGCCTTTTTAAGTTATATAAGGGAGAAGGGAACTTCCTTCCCCACTAACGTGGCAATAGCACTTAGCATTCACTTAGCGCCTTTAATGGAATGGCCTTTGCCATTTGTTCAAGCTGAAAATAATGACACCATGAAGGAAAAGGGAAAAACAATAGGATGTAAGTGATGCTGAAAACTCTTTTGTGCTCCCAGCTCAGGCAGAATCACCTCCACTCAACAGGCTGTGGCTCTAACATGGTCTGTCCTAAGGTGGTTGACCCTGCAGGCACCCATTCCTTTACTGTCACCCAGAAAAAGCTATAGAAGGACTAGAGATCCTGTTCTGGTACAAACACCCTAATATTTTCTTGTGTGGTAACAACTTATTCAGAATAAGGGTCATTGAGGTTGAAGAGGAGCTGATACTCAGCATGTCTCCTGGTAAAGGCCATGCATGGGAGGAAGAACCCAGGACGAGGCAAGAGCACATCAAATGTTGGGGACCCATGAAGTCATGCTATGCTAGGTACCAAAGCCAGGAGGCCTCTCTTGGTGATGATCATCCCAAATGCCCAAGTCAGCTGATTTCATAGGAATTCAGACAAAAAGACAATGAAAATATAAGCTTAAGGGATGTTCTGCTGAAAAAACCAGCACTGGTAGAAGCAAAATTCTGGGGTTTAAAAGAGCTGAGGTCATAGCAGAGTAGGATGGACCCCAATTCAATATGCCTACTATCCTTAAAAAACACAGGGACAGCCCTGGCTAGGTGACTCAATTGGTTGGAGCATCATCAAAAAGATTCTGGGTTCCGTCCTTAGTCAGGGCACATACCTAGGTTGTGAGTTTGATCCTTGGTTGGGGTGTGTTATGGGAGGCAACCAATTGATGTTTCTCTCTCACATGGATATCTCTCACACGGATGTCTCTCTCACTCCTCCGTCTCTCTCTCCATCTCTCTCTCTCTAAAATCAATACACATCCTCAGGTGAGGATAAAACACACACACACACACACACACAGGGAGAACACCATCTATGACAAAGTCAGGCTGGAGTGACACAGCTGCACGTCAGGGGATGCCAAAGACTGCCAGGAACCCACCAGAAGCGAGGAAGAGGCAAAGGAGATTCCTCTACAATGCAAGCATGGCTCTGTTGACACCTTACTTTCAGACTGCTGGCCTCCACAACTACGAGACAATAATTTTCGGTAGTTTGAAGCCACCACTGTTTATGGTACTTCGTTACAGGAGCCCAGGAAGCTAAGACCCATGGCTTCTACAAACCTGTGTGATGAGTTTTCTGTCTACTTCACTGAACTCCCTTTAGGCCCTCTCACCCTTATTCCAGCCACACTGGCTTTTTCTTCAAGTTCAAGAACACAATAGGGCCCATATGACTTTTAAGGCCTTTGTACATACTCGTCCTTTTTCATAGAACATTGTTCTTCCAGCTCTTCATGTAATGGGCATTTTCTTATCTATTTGGTTTTGCTTAAACTGTCACTACTTCAGAGGGGCCTTTCTAGACCATCCTGCTCCTTTCCTCCTTTCCTTTATAGCATCAATCTTGACCTAAAATCGTTTAACTATTTTTTAGTTATTTACCTGACTCTTCCACTAGAATATTAGCTGCATAAGGGCATTAAAGTAGGCTTGCTATTCTAAGCTGAGCTCATGGTCACTGTCTTGAAGGGGGTTGTTCACCAATACATCTTTGGCTTTTCACACAGTGCTTGGCACTTGGAATCTACTCAGTGAATATCCTTTTAATAAATGAATGGCACTAGCCAGGTGGCTCAGCTGGTTGGAGCATCATCCTGTACACCAAAAGGCTGCAGGTTTGATCCCCAATCAGAGCACATGCATAGGTTGTGGATTCAATCCCGGTTGTGGCACATACAGGAGGCAACCAATCAATGTTTCTCTCTCACAGGGATGTTTCTCTCTGTCACACTGTCTCTCTCTCTCCACCCCCTTCCCCTCTCTCTAAAATCAATAAACATATTCTTGGGTGAGGATTAAAAAAAATAAAAATAGCCCAGCCAGTATGGCTCAGTTGGCTGGGCATCATCCCACAAACTGAAAGGTCACCAGTTTGATTCCCGATCAGGGCACTTGCCTGGGTTATGGGTTCCATCCCAGGTTGTGGAGCGTACAGAAGGCAACAGCCAATGTTTCTCTCTTACGCTGATGTTTCTCTCCTTCTCTTTCTCCCTCCCTTCCCCTCTCTCTAAAATCAAAATATTAAAATTAAAAAACAATAAAAAAGTAAAAATGAATGAATGAATTACACTGCTACACTGAAGGCACATCTAGTTATAGCTCCTCTATATTGAAGGAAGGAGCACCCACTAGGAAGCACACAGAGGGCTAATCAATATAGGTGATAGCATACTTGTGTTGGAATCAGAAACAGAATTAGAAACCAGATCGCTAAGACTTGAAACTCATACTTTTTCTACTAGTGTATGCTAAGAAATCATGAAGATCTGTTTATATATCAAATTTTTATAAATCAAGTCATATTTTAAAAGTATAGAAGGACCTTGTCACTTAAAAGGAATCCTGAAGTAAACCAATTTATAAAATGAGCAACAATTTTTTAACTCATAATTTGTGAAAATTCAGCTCTGTGACTATGGAAGTAATAGGTATCTAGGAGCAACTGTCACCCCTGTTTCTGAAAACACAATGATGCTTCTTTGTACCCCCTGCTCAGAGTTGGATGCATTTTCAATATAAACTCCTTGCTGTCACCCCTTTTTAGGACTGGATGGCAAATACAGTGATCTGTTCCAAAACACCAAACCACCTATCTCTCTGATTTGAGAATTGGTGGTGACATTTTGGGGGGGCCCAATTTGGAAACCTTCCAGCACCTTGTTAATTTGATTCTTTGGGGAAAATGGATCTTCAGTTCAACTCCATAGGGGAGAACAATGATGACTTAGTATGGCCTGGCCTGTAAGCCAGTCTCCTCATTCCCAGTGCTGGGCCATGATTCACTTCCATGGTGCCTCAGTTTATCACACCTCTCTATCCTCTCATACACTTTTCCTGATGCTCTGTGGGGAGGGAAAATGGATGGCAGAGGTTCCCTGAGATCTTGCTTTAAGGAGAGGGGAGGCAACAGGGTAGGGGGTGGCCCTACTCACTGTCAGCGGCAAAGCCCCTGCCCTTGAGGGAGCAGGTGGCTGGAAGAGCTTCCTGATGGCCTGTGTGACTCTCAGAGCAATGCGTCCCAGGAGTGGAGAACAGCCTGTGGCTTCTCCAATAAAGAGAGTGGCTGCTGAGAATGGGACTTTCAATCCACAGAAAGGGAGGTCCTTGGGGCAGGAGTTTTACCTGCTTTGCTCACTGCTGCATCTTCAGTACCGAGACTAGTAGGGACTCGGACATCATTATTGGCTGAAGAAAAGAATGAACAGAAGATCATGCCGGCTTCCCACCAGCCATATAAAATAGCTTAGAAGTGACAGACCCTTCTTTGAACCAGTGGTTTCTTCCTGCTCTGAACTCATAGCTCTACCCACCATACCACGTACCTAGATCAAGCAGACTGAATCCTGGTTCAAACCTCTTCCATCATTGCACCATCTATAAACCACTGGAAGGTAGGGACTTGGAGCTCTGCTTACAGCTCTTTCCTTGGTCTCCATATTTGAAATAATCCAACCACGTGTCCTGACTTGGAGTTCAGAAAAGGCGGTCTCTGAGGCCTAGGGCAGTGCTTAGCACAGAGCAGGCTCCAGTAAACACTTGTGGAATGAGAGTGTCTAGGCTGTGTCTTCCAGACTCCTGGGTGGGATAAGGACACAGGGCAGAGAGTGCCAGTCTTAGTGTTCTGTTTATCTTGTCATGCGGGGACAAAGGATCTTAGCCACCTCAAAGGTTAAGCAAAGAGGAAAATCATACAGCAGGCCTCCTGTTGGCTACCACTTAGAAAACACCTGCCCAGTGCCAGGTCCTATGCTAATATGCATTACATATTTAACAGGATGTTGGATGGAACTTTTCCTGTGGTCCCAACATTGGCAGCTGGGAGTGCAAGGCTGAGGCAAAGAGGCCTTAAGTCTCCCCAGACTTAAAGAGAGCAGCTGAGGTCAGACACCTCCTTCAGGACCTTGCAAAAGGCAGCTTAACTGGCTCTGGACACCCCATCTCCCAGCCTTCACTCCAGGCAGCCCCCGTCCAGGTCTATGAAACAGAGCAGGAAAGAGGAGGGGTACTGAGCTGCTGACTGGTAGGGAGATATTTGGCTTCTCCCTCTCTTCTCATGATGGAAAGAAGTGTTTTCTCTCACCCCTGCCAAGACAAGTAAAGGGGGCACCAAGAAAATTATTCAGAAATATGAGGGCTACCACCAAGAAGGGGACACTGGTCTTTCCCTCCCAGATGTTATTCCGCATGCCTTGTTTGGCACTGCCACTAAAATGAGCAGAGCAGAGATTTGAGAGAGTTCTTAAGAGAGCTAGCGTGAGACCTAAGAGTTGGGGGTTGGCATATGAGATCTCAGGATTCATGTCTGCTGCTTCTTGCCCAGCTTCTCAGCTGCCTGGACCCCATGGAGCCACCAGGTGAGGATGAATAGTAGTGTAGTGTCCTAATGTCCCTCCCCTTCATTCAGGGTCTCAGAGGGTATGAAAGAGGAACCCAGAGACCCCCGTGGCTCCACAAAGGTAGAGAGAAAGGAGGAGCTGTGAGGCTGTCCAGGCAGCTTCTGGATCAATCAAGGTAATGGCCCCTCGCTCCCCCAGATGGGTTGGAGGAAGGGCCCTGGCCTAAGAAGAGTACAGCTGCCCCTGCCTTAGAGGGTCCACAGTGACTGCAGCACTGTGCAATCAATAGATGGTGGAAGACAGAGTTAGTGACAACCAAAGACATTTCTCCTCTTCCCCCTCCTTGACCCAAAACATCACAGGAGTTGGAACCTAGAAGGTGGCCAGGGTGGAGGTGTCCCAGGGACAGACAACGCATCCCCAGTGCTACTCCAAGGACCAGGGTGTGGGGAGGAATCAGCAGTGTATCATGCCTGAAGTCCCCTTTTGAGTCATGAGCCTAGCTAACACTGGAGGAGGGAACCTCAAATAAGATTTGAGATTGGTACTTCAAACTAGAGGGACAGAATAATTTTCACAGCAGAAGTTGCCAGGAAATCATGGATTCTGTCCAAGATGTCATTAAGGTATGAACTTAAGGTACATTCCCCAGAGAGGGAGGGCAATTCAACATAAGGCTTTTGGAGACAATGAATGAAGAAAGAAAAGACTGTCCTGTATACCATTTTAGATCAGTTTGCCTGATAAACTACTTACACATAAGTTATCATACTGCACATATACAGCAGCCATATAAAGTATGATATTCTATCCTCACTGAAGAGACAAAGAAACCAAGGGCCATGGAAGCAAATAACTTACCAAAAGCCACACAGGAGCAGTTATCAGCGCTCTTAACTTTTGCAGAACACTGATTCCCACTCCTCCCTGTGGACCGATTTCCGAATGGGTTCCAAGGCACATGCTATGGAGGATTCAGAGCATGGACTAGGGGCAAGGCAGCAGGGGATTTGTCATTGCACCACTGTCTCACACCTTGGGATTGTGGGCAAATGACTTAAGGAGTCTGAGCCTCACTCCTCTTTTATAAAATGGGCATGGTACCTACCATGGAGGTATTGTGAGGATTTGATTGCACTTTTGCATAGGGCCTGGTAGGTAATGCAGGTATACCTGAATACTGATTCTTTCGGCCCTTTTGTTGAGAGCCCAGCTCAAGGTACACTCTTCTCCTTTCTCTCCTATAGTATCATTAAAATCTTGCAGCCGAATCCTTTATCTGCAGCATCCAGCACCTCCCACAAACTTCTTTGCATATGTTTAGTTTCCTTTCCATCTGATTGCATCAACTCCTCCTGATTTACACCATAAGCTCCTTAAGGGTGGAACCACATTCACACTTTTCTGTGCTCTAGAGCACCTAGCACCAAACACGTGCCTCTGCTGAGATATTTGTCTATGAAACAGCTGGGAAACCTGAGACCTATGGAGGAGAAAGGATGATGCTAACGATGCTGATCATAACATTAACAACTGACTTATTGAGCAAATAATCTGTGTCAGACAGGGTGGCAGGTACTTTAGATACATTCTCTCATGGACTCCTTCTATCAACCCTGGCTAAAATGTTTTCTTTGCTGGTGGGTTGGTTAGTTAGCTTTAACTAACATTTATCAAGAGCTTACTATATACACAGGCACTGTTCAAAGTGTATTCAATGTATATTACCCCAGTTAGACCTTACTGCAAATCTATATGATAGACACTCATATGCCCATTTTATAGGTAGAAAAATAGAGACATGGACAGGTTAAATAGATTGCTCAAAGTCAGGTACCCAGAAAATGAAAGATCCAAGATTCAGATCCTTGAAATTTATCTCCAAAGCACAGTCTTAACTCCTGTGTACTAGAGATAAAGGGTTAAGTAATTTGCCAAGATGTATGTAGCTAATAAATGACAGTAGAGACTTGAACTCCCGGGCTCTAGATTTCAGTCAAGTCCAATGTCTACTTGTGGAAACAAGGCTGCAGAGCAGCAGTTCAAAAATGTATCATCTCTTTATTTCCATCTGTGGACCCTCTTCCATAGAACAAAAAGAGTTCAGGCGGCTTCTTCTAACCACTTGTCAACAGGACAACCTCTCCTCAGACTTGTGGGAAGATTGGTGAGGTTTCAGATAAGACAACCACAGGCATATGCCCTAGTTTCAATTGCTCATAAGTTAATGTACAGTACACCACCAGAAGTCAAATGCTATAATTTTAGGAATATTGCCATCCTAGAGAGCCATCCCTAATACCTTCCTCTTACACCCCCCAGGAATTTAGTATCTTTCTTAGATCTGTTCTATCTCTTTCTCCCTGGCTGCCCTCACAGTGTGACTTTCTTTCATCCTGTAATCTGTTCTCTGAAAAGGGTGCCCACCTAGCTGCCTGCTACTCCTGGGATTTGTAGATCCTTCCCAATGGCTTCCCTATTACCAATGACTAGAGCCCCACCACAAAGCCCAGCTCCACAAAGCCCAGTCCAGGACCTAATGGCCAATGCAGCCCCACAAGAGTCCAAAGAGACTGTGGCTCCTTCCTGAGTAGGACTGACTCAGAGACCCCATGAGATGCAGGTTTGGTGTGTAGGGTGACTTTTCAACTGATCCATGTTACTGCTATGAACAGACAGGCTTCCAATATCTCCCAGGCAATTAGCCCTGGGCTTTCTTGGGAGATGCTGTACCCCATTCTTGCAGAGCCCAGAAAAGAAGCTAGAACCCTTCAACAGCTCAGATTCATGTTAAAGTAGTGTGGGGTGGATGTGGGCAGCGGAGCAGATGATCACTGGTTTATCTGAAAGATTCTTCATTTGACCACAGGGCTCCCTAAAATATGATTT
Organism: Macrotus californicus; assembly: GCA_007922815.1. Taxonomy (NCBI): domain Eukaryota; kingdom Metazoa; phylum Chordata; class Mammalia; order Chiroptera; family Phyllostomidae; genus Macrotus; species Macrotus californicus. Next base: position 236,973 of record VMDR010000318.1, read on the forward strand.
AACTTCCATACAAGTATTCATGAATTTACATAAAATAAGGCATTCGGGTCATTCTTTGCTAGAGTTAGTATAAGGCTCCATTCTTGGACCCAATCAATCTTGTATAGGCTGACTGAGTTCTCCCAAAGACAAACACAGGCATGACACTGGCTTTTGTCTTGGAAATCACACTGAAATCCAGCATTGCCTTCTGATGATTTGACTGGATAGAAATCTACTCATTTATGCACGCAACCTACTCTCTAGGAGACCTAACTCAAAAGCAGTTATTTGAGTGTTAGGTTTTTTAATGGAGGATCCCCTTATTCTTTCTCTAAATGACTCTTCTTCTATCAACTCTAGAGGGCAAGGCTCTGTCCTACACATTGACTTAGATTAAATATAATCTAGATTCTTCTCCCTTAAAAAAAGTCACAGTTCTAGAATTTTTCCTCAATGAGTGCAAAATTAACTCATTGCCTTTGCCTCATCAACAAAGTTTTTGTTTAGAAACTGTGCTCATTTGATTATTTAATCACTGACTACAAATGCGAGCTTTGTTCTATTCCCACCTACCTCCAGGCAGCCCTGTGGGGTACCTTCTTCCCTCTGCAGCTCACATGTCCCCCAAATGAGAGCTGCTGGAGATAGGTTTTTCCTTCTGAACGGTGGTCTCAGATTATTTACTTCGTGGCATCAAATTCCTAACATCAGACTGTTCCCTCTGGTTTAAAACATTAAGTGCTGAAGGCTCAGCGCATAGGACCTGTGTGAGTATTTATTCACAAGCTGGGAATTCCTCCATGTAAACCTCACAATGAGCCTATGAGGAGGTACTACTGTTGTCCCCATTTTACAAAGTAAAGATTTGTTAAGTTTAGGTAGTTTGACTAACTTGACCAAGGTCACTACGCAGTGGCATGAAGATTTAAACCCAGGTGTGCTGGGATCAGGTCCTGTGGAACACCTCAGGAGTGCAGGGCGATAAATGAGCGCAGTTCTCAACCCTAGCTATGGCTTAGAGTTGCCTGGGATGCTTTTAAACTGTACTGTTGCCGGGGCCCAGCTAAGCCCGATGAAGTCAGAATCTCTGGAGACAGGACCCCAGCATCAGTATTTATTAAGCTCCCTGGGTAATTCGAAAGAGGAGCCAGGCTGAGAACCACTCACCCAAAGGCAAGAACTGAACTCGTGCCTAGGAGAGTGTTTGGATTCGAGATTCCAGAGCTGATGAGAGCTCTAACGGCAACAGTACAGTAACTTGCTGTTTTTTTACCACTGCTATTCTAAAATCTCACAGCTACTTCTGCCCCACCCCCCACCCCCAGAGACCACTAGCTCTATCCCCTCTTATCTGGGCTTTAAAAACGTAACACCGGCTGTTAACTTGTAAACGTTTCACAGCACCCAGCTGCTTACTTATCCCCCGTGAATTGTGCCCCTGCACCCACACCCCCTCACTGTTCTTCCTGCAGGGTTAGTCATTCCTTCTTGTGAGTTCCCACACACTATGATCATCCACCTCGGAGAGTACTTATCTCATTGTATTGTCACCATCCGTTTACAAGCGGGCCCTCCCCCCCCCCCACCCCCCCCCCACCCCCCGCCCAGGACTGTGAGCTACACCGGAACTGGGCTGTGTCTGAAGAGTCCTCATGTTCCCACTGTGTGCTGGAGCATTTAGCATAGAAGATGGACTCAAACAACATTGGTTGAAAGAATACGTTCAGGCATGAAGAGCTAGATTCTGACATCAGAAATATCTTTAGAGAAATCTATCTCCTGTTGCTACAACCTCTCCTTCCCTTTACCTCCATTTGACACAAAGACTTTCCCTAGGAAGCAAAAACCAAAAGTAATTCACCCTTCAAGGTATGGCTCAAAAGCTATCTCCGAAAAGATGATGTCTCTTTGGTGGTCCCCAGCTTGTAATGATCTCTCTCAGTGAATTTTTAGAGTCATTACAGTCTGGATAATTCAGCTGTCAATTGCATTCTTCTGTTACTACCTTCAATAGTTGGGGTTTTTTTGATGCTCATAGGTTTATGTTTTCCCTTCCTAACAAGACTATAAGCCCCCTGGATTCAGGAACTATCTCTAAGGTGGTAAATTGTTCTGCTCGCTCACTTGTTTGCTATCCCCTGACACTCCTGGACATTGCTCTTCATGGGTATCACCCGGCACAGAGCTGACACAGGCTAGGCGCTCAGCGGGACTGTTAAATGAAGACATTTGATAACCCTCTTAGCCCAGTGCCCTGAACTTACTAGGCACCCACTAATCATATTTGCTGACTGGGTATGAAATGAAAAAGCAGAGCTCTTATTATAAGATGTGGTTCTTATAACACACAGAAATTCTCAGATTAAGCCTTATTTCGGTTTCTTTTTTGCTTTTTGTAAACGCTTATTTGGCTCTGAAGTCAAATAGAAGTCTCAGGGAAGAATCCCTGATCCACTTCCAAATTCCTTCCCTATCAATTTGACACAAAGCCCCTAAACCCTCAGTTCAAATCACCCTGGATTTCATACATCCACATGATCAAATTCAACAAGTCACTGCAGAGAAAAGACAGTGTGCCTGCACACCCACACTTGCTCCTAGGTGGGACTTCTAAATGTGAAATTAGGTCTGCTATTGAATTTCTGAATGAAGGAAATCAATGCCCCAGCCCTCTCAGTGGAGATGCCACTCTACTGTACCTGCTGCAAAACACAAGATTCTCTTCTGTGTTGCTGACTGATGATGCAATAGGGTCCCCCATGGATGGCAGGCTTGGTACCCAAACACAGCCACATGGCCAAACAGACCATTGTTTTATGTTTTCCTCTGGTGCAGTAAAAGGGGGTAGAGCAGTAAGAGGGGGGCAAAAGAAACAAATGAGCTCATCTGCCCCAGAAGATCACCGCGCCACCCTGTCGCCCAAATTCCAGGCCCCATATCTGGCCTCACAGCTGCTGTGTCCCTGCACACACAGCTGTTGCTACTGAGTTCTAATGAGTGGCAGTTAGCAGGGTCAGAAGAAGGGAAGGGCTCAGATGTCACTAATGAGGAGGCGCGAAGACAGGTGCTCAGCAAAGCTGGTTTTAAGCAGATGAGTAGAAAGAAGGAGGGAAGGCAAAGCCAGAAGACAGCGTGTCCTAATGTTGGAATTAGAGGATGTGTATAAGGTGTCCTTTGGACCACTGCAAGTGTGTTTCAAAGCCACCACCAGCGGGGGCTGCTTGCTATCCTTCACCACAGGCAGAAGAGGAAAAGGCATCTTGCTTGGCGAACCCATATCCAGCTCTAGCCACTTGGGCATCACCCCTTTAGCATTCTCCGAAATATAACGGCTGCTGTGGATGTCTCCCCACTACAGGCAGCGGAAGATCTGTAATGTCCACAATGCCATGGCCGGGGAGTTCAAGCCAAACTATCTTTGGCAGGAATCTGGGTCAGCAACAGGCCGAGGGGTAGGGGGCTGAATCCCTGTCTACAAAAAGCTCAAGGCTCCTCCAATACATCTTGCTTCTTAGTAAAGAGTGATGTGCAAACAGGTTTTTAAATCAGTAGTGACTCGGTTTCCCTCTTTTAATGGTGCCAAGAAGACTTGTGAAATATTCTTGAGGATAAATGCTCTCCAAAGAGGCCCAGCAAGAGAAAAGGGAGAAGGGCCCTGACTTCTGACCCTTGTCTAGCTCCTCAATATGGTTATTTTAAAAACACTAGAAAAAGATTTGAGAGGGGGAAATAACCTAGCTGTTTTATATATACGGTTTATAAATTTTGGGTCACTTGACTACATGTTCCCGGGGGAGGTGGAGCATGCTGATGCTCTGCCCTCTTGTTCCATCTCCAACTGTAAACAAGTGCCCTTTGCGGTCTATTTAGCGCCACGTTTTCCATATTTTGGGGGAGGAGTTTGTTGGTGGTGATTTTGCTGTTTAAAATGGCCCCCGAGCACAGTGCTCAAGGGCTGCCTAGCGTTCCTGAGCACAAGAGGCCGTGATGCGCCTTATAGAGAACATACATGTATTAAATGAGCTTTGTTCAGGCATGATCTACAGTGCTGTTGCCGTGAGCTTATTGTTAATTTGTCAACAGTATATATTAAATGAAGTGTCTTTCAACAGGAACACGCTTAAAACAAGGTTTCATCGGCTAATGAAAGTATAACCAGAGGCTCACAGAAACCCAACTCCGTATTTTCCCCATGAGCAATGCTTCAGTATTTACTAATTCAGTGTTTTCAGTGACTTTATGAAACATAACTATTGCAAATCACAAGAATCGATGGTACTTTTTGGCATAATTTTGACCACTTGGATGGTTGTCTATGGTATTTCAAAGCACAGAGACTGCAGGATAGATGAACAACAAAAAGGAAGGGCAGGTAGGAAACTGTAGTATTATGTGGCACGAAGGTGAAGAACGTCAGCTGTGGAGGAGGGGGACCTCACATGAGCCCTGGCTCGGCCACTCTGTTGCTGCACTAGTTTTCTCTTGCTCCATAATCACCACAGACAACACTGATGATTACCTCTCAGCTTCCATGGGTCAAAAGCCTGGGTATAACTTAGCTGTAGTCAGGGTGTCAGGCGGGTCTGCTGTCTTCTCTGAGGCTCAGGGTCCTTTTCCAAATTCCAGTGGTTGTTGGCAGAATTAATGTCCTTGTCATTGTAGAACTCAGGGCTTGCTTCTTCCAGGGCAGCAGAAGATAGTCTCTCACCTCTTTTAAAGGGCTCACCCAGCGAAGTCAGGCCCACGGAGAATGACTTCCCTTAAAGTCGAGGCTTTAAAAGTCAACCAATTAGGAACCCTAATTATATCTGCAAAATCCCTTCACCTTTGCCTTGTAACATAATCATGGCGGATAACCATTACCATGTTCACATTAGGTGACAGGAAACGGCCTTGCTTACATAAGATGAAGGCAAGGGTGAGTCATCTCCGAATGCAAGGATAAGAAAGAAAGGTACGAGGCTCTGATTGGGAAAACCAGAAGGAGGCTGGGAAATATTTCATTCTTTGGTCCCTGAACTTCCTCTTCTGGGTGGTGCAAGGGAAGGGACAGTACCCTGGACAGCACTATGGGACTGGTGCTTATCTTGCTCCAGGTCAAGGCCACCAAGAGCAGGATTCTCCATCTGGAGGAGCCAAGGCCCTACAGGCTTGTGGTTTTCATCATAGGGAGCCCACAGAAGGGACTCCACTGTGAAAGACTCATTGTTCTGTTTAAGCTTCCTGATCAGCAACAGTCTCTGGGGTAGCTGGTGTGCCCAGGGGCCTGGGAGTCGGGCTGAATGAAAGAGGCCTCAACACTGCCTGCTTGCTGCTCAGAGACATGCCCAGGAGCCCTTGGAAATCTGTGCCATAGTTACTGTAGTCGTCCCAGCCCCAGAGTCCCACTAGCAAGTGATTTCACATGTAATTATCCTTGAGACAAGAAAAGCTTTACCCATCCTCCTCCCAGTCCTTCTTCCTCCCTTTCCCCTTACTCTTCTCTCTCTCTGTTCCTTCCTTCTTTCCTCTCATCTTCCAAACAAGCCCAATAAAGTCCACATCAGGATGCAGAGGAATCAACCTCAAGGTCACCTTCTACCCAGGCCTGGGGCTGCTCTCCCGAGAGCAGCCTGTCATGTTCCCTGACACTGTCAAAGAAAGCTCAGATAATATTTCCCTCCACCTTCCTCCAGACAAGACTCTTGGACTTTCTATCTTTAGATCAACAGTCTCTTCCTAAAAGCTCACCTTGGGCTCAGAGAGGACTGTAACTACTGATGGGGGAAACTGAGCAAAATGCTGGCCCACATAGGTCAGAACAGCTGTGATGGGACCAAGATTCTATTAATTAACTACTTGACTAATAACTAGCATGTGACACACCTGAGGAGTAATTTAGACTTGGTACTATGTTAAATGTTTTGTAGTTGTGTTCAATCTTTGCAATAACCCATGAGGTAGGTACTATTATTATCCACATTATACAGAGGAGTGAAGTGAAAAGTTAGGTAACTTTCCCTGGATGGCATCACCAATCAGTAGCTGAGCTGAGACTCCAAAGTGGTCTGTGTGACTGACCCCTGGTCTGAGTATTTAATCACCCTGCTCTATTATCCTACTGTGTGTATGTGGGCTCCTACCCACATTGTTGCTCTCGCACTTCGGTTATTGGCAATATCATTGTGCAAATGACAATACTCACTTAGTGCCCCACCTCAGCTATCAGTGCTGCCAGCTACGGCTTGTTTGCCCTCAGGTTGCCCAAGGCATCTTCAGTCATGCTCCAGCCAGGCTCTCCTGGCTTTGCAGAGGGAAGCAGATAACATACCTGCATATTAGGACAAGCCGGTGACACGCCTGCATCTCTGGACCAGATGCAAGGCACCAGCGAATTCCAAAGGGAGAGATGATCTGAAGAATGGGACCCTGTGTTGCCTTCCCAGTCACGAGATAAAAAACTCAATTATACAGCGAGGCATTGCTTTCAATGGTTCAGAGTTTAGCCATTGGAAGGGTGGAAAATGAGGAATGGGCCTACAGTTCATGGAGCATCAGCCAGAGCCTCTGGGAAGCTGGGAACTACCCATAGACCAGGACTCTGGAGACTAGAAGATAGGAGGCCATTATACTACCTGTAATAATGTAACTGAACTGATAGGGTATGTGGCCTAGAGAAAGGGGCCACTTTGTTTTTTATTTTTTGGACACTTATTTAACTTGCCAATGGGAATTGAAAGGTTTACTACCCCAGTCCATATATAGCAAAACTGTTCAATCTGCTCTGGCCTCCTCCTGCCTCGGAAGCTGTGGGTCAGCATCCTGAGGACAGGTGACCCCAGAGGAAGTATGTCTCTCCACTGTCCTCTGACCACCTGACCACCGGTGTGAGGTCCCTCCCTCACTAGAGGAGGCATTATGCAGAGCTTGCACGTCAGTTTCCTTCAGCTCCTGTAACAAATTACAGAAACTTGGTGGCTTAAAAAAACAAAAATGTATTCTGGAAGCTGAAGTCTGAAACCAAGGTGTCACCAGGGTAGATGCCCCCCTCAAAGGTTCTGAGGGTGAGTCTATTCTATGCCTCCCTCCTAGCTTCTGGCGCTTGCCTGAAATCCCTGGTGTCTCTTGGCTTGTAGCTGCACCACTCTGTGCATTTGTCTCTGTCATCACATGGCCTTCTTATAAGGATGCTGGGCAGAGGATCTAGGGTCCACTCTGAGTGCAACCTCACCATAACTAACTATTCAATACATTTACAATACTCTTTCTCCAAAGAAGGTCACATTCTGACGTTATGGGTGGACATGAATTTGGGAGGGGGACTCCATTCAACCCAGGACAGTTTGTCAGCGGCCTTTTTGGCAGATGCTACATAACAGGAGGGAAAGGATTTGAGTTCCTCAAGAGGAGGGCTCAAGTAGACTTCTATGCAGGTGGGGAGGTGAGTGGAGAGACCACCCTGAGCAGTGTCCATGTGACTGAGGCACTGCCCCAGCATCTAAAACACTTTACAGGAATTAAGCCCAAAGGAGCCCAGACAGACAGACATGCAGAGAACTGAGGCAACTTCCCCTGTAGTTCAAAACAGAGCAGCCAGCCTTCCCTCCAAAGTGCACCATTTTAATTATCCAGGTAAAATGCCAGGTCACTCAAATCATCTCACTCCCCACTCCTGCCCCCAAGCTAACCCGAAAAATGGGCAAATGCCTTTAATCTCCTTTCATCTCCCTTCTAACCCCCAGGAGGGCTGAGGGACACCCAGGAGCTCCAGCCATGAGATCAAAATGGAGCTCTCTCAGCCTCCCCACTCAGCCACTCCCAGAACAATCCCGGGCAGGAAGGCTCATGGCAAAGAGTTGAGCAGGATGGAATGAACCCTCCCGGTCCTCCAAAGCAACCCTTTCTGCTAGTGGGGACTCACTTCTGAGGCCTTCGGAGAGGGCTGTGCAGAACTGCATCCAATCTGGGCTAAGCAGATTAGTTCCCTCCCAGCAAAAGGTTCTGGCCAGCTGAGCAAGGCACAGTGGCAGGGGGCTGTCGTTACAAGGCCCAGATAGGGCATAATCACATGCTCCCTGGAGGGAGCTCCTAATTGAATTACAGGGTGTCCCCTGAGCATCAAAGGCAGCCCAGGAACAGGCCCTCTGAGGAGCTGGTGCTGAGCAGGGCTCAGGAACACCCAAGCCCACAGGGCTCCATGGATCTCCTGAAAGTGGGAGAGGAAAGGAGGAAGGCACAGAGAGAGTGGGGTGGTGGGCACCCCGTGGTCCTCATGATTGAGGGTTTCATTCCAGTCCCATGGTCCCTGGGCTTGCTGCAACCTGAAGGTGGTACAGAACCAGAGGCATGCCAGGAATTCACTCCACTCATTCATTCATTCATTCATTCATTCATTCATTCATTCATTCACTCATTCATTCTTCAGCAGACATTTTTTTTGGTTTCTTTGTAATGAGACACAGAGTGACGCACTCTGATAGACACAGGAAAGAACCAGGTGCTGCTGTGGTGTGAGGGTATGGTCTGCTGGGGACTATTTATGCCTGAGACCAACTTCTACTTAAAGCTGGTATGTGCCCCACAAGCCAAAGTCCATTATCCATTCTTAACAAGTCCTGAGTTGACTGGGGGGAGGGCGTGTTGCACAATGACTGCAGTTTAAATTCAGTTTAATGACTCCAAACTGCATCCCAACAAAGAGGCAGGAGCTGTGCCTCTGTGTGGTCACAGCCCTCAGAGTTCCCGTCTTCTGTAACAACTCTCCCACACACTCCTCTTCTCCACCTTACCAGGAACTCCCTGAAGACAGGGACTGTGCCTTTTCTCACTGTGCTTAGCCCACACTATGAGCTCAACAAATGTCTGCTAATTGCATCCTTAACGACTGACACTTGCTTCCCTGCCTCTGCTTTCCTGTGGCTTCTGGCCTCATTGTCTTGGAAGGCACTCATGGGTTTTCCAGGGGCTAAAACTGAGAACCTCCTGCTTTCTCCTCTCAATGCTCCTTCTGACCCTGGATGCCTTCAACCATGGACACAGCATCAAAGGAGGCCCCGTGAATCTCAACACATGGTCCTGAGGCAGCCTTGTCCTATTTTCCATGCAGCAGGCCAAAGCATCACCTGTTGGTAGTTCCTGATGGTGAAGTGGCACAAACAAGAATCTTTTGCACACTGGCTTAGGCAAAGGTGGATCTCAGCCCACAGTCAAGGGTGATGAATCCGGATTTCTGAGCTGGGCGTTAAGGAATTTATTTGGCCCTTGCCAAATTCCCTGGGCCTAGTTGCCCCTGAATTAAAAAGAAAGAAGACAACTTTTGACGTTCAGAAAGAAATATGGGATGCGCTCTTAGCTTCTTCCATATGGGGAGAAAAAAGCCTTCTGCTTTCAGCTTCATGACCTTATTCTGAGGCTAAAATATGTAGCACAGTAGAATGATCACATGCTTTAGCATCAGAAGATCTAGGTTTTGTTTTCCTTTTATCCTCATCCAAGGACATTTTTTTCAGTGCTTGTAGAGAGAGAAGAAGGGAGAGAGAGAAATATCTGTGTGAGACAGAAGTATTGATTGGTTGCCTCCTGTTTGCACCCAAACTGGGGATTGAACCCGTGACCTAGGTTTGTGCCCTGACCAGGAATGAAATCTGCAACCTTTTAGCTACAGGACGTTGCTCCAACCAACTGAGCCACACCAGCCAGGGGAGGAGACCTAGGTTTTGATACTACCTCTTAAGAGCTCTGTGTTGTAGAGTCAATTACTTAATATTTCATCATAGACTCTATTGACTAATCTGAAGAAAATGATAATATTAATCCTAAAGGTATAACAATATTCTTGTACTTTTTAATATTTTCATATAAATATTAGAAGTTTTATAATATAAAGAAAATAACAACAATAGTAATATTTCCCCAAGACCTGAACAATAGTAAAGCCCAGGTAACCAACACTGTGCCCTATATTCTGATATATTCTTTACAGGGGTGTTCAGCCCACAGCCTGCAGGCTGCACATGGCCCAGGATGGCTATGAATGCGGCCCAACAGAAAATCATAAATTTACTTAAATCTTTTTTTTGCTCATCAATTTTAATTAGCATTGGTGTATTTAACGTGTGGCCCAAGACAACTCTTCTTCCAATGCAGCCCAGAGATGCCAAAAGGTTGCACACCCCTGTGAGTCTAGAATATTATGTTCCCACATGGGGTCACTCTCATCAAAACAACTTTTAGCAATTAGTGCCTAGTATTTTTAAAGCATTTTACATCAGTTAGTTCCTTTGAAAGTTGGCCCTTGGTGATGTTCTCCCTACTCCAATAGTCCACACAGGTTAATTAAAATGTCATTTTGCTATGCTTTGGTTAGAATTATATTAACCGACTATGGTAACACTAGTTGTCTTTCTCTATGTTTTATGAAAAAATGGAAATCCAATTAATTTTCAGCTAATAATCTTCTAAAACATGGGCTCCATGAGGAGGGGCAGATAATTAAAATGGCCTGCAGCAGGGATCTGGTTGGGAACCGCTGGTCAACTTTATGAAACTCACTAGGTCAGTGGGGATTCTAGAACATTCTGGTCTAAGAAGGACATTACTGCTTCATGTGTCCAGTGGGAATTTGCATCCTCGTGGATTCACCGAGGGAATAGAAGAAGGTTCTATGTTATGCAGGATGAGGAAAAGTGTGATTCAATAAGTTTTCCCCATTAGGATTAGCCCAGTATTGGAGAGACAGTGACAACTTCATGCTAATGAGGGAGATTCCTAGTTTCTCTATCTCATGAAGTTCTTTCCATGTCTTGTCCCCAAGCTAGCGCTGACAGACATTTGGCCTTTTCTTTTCACATCCACAGTTGAGCCCAGATATAGTCTCAATCATCCTTTCCAAGATGGTCTCCTGGACAGCCACTACTAACTGGCTGGAGCTGACCTAGGAGGAGCCCTATTGTATACCCCAGCACTGAGCCCTGGGACATGGGCACCTGACAGTCACACACTGTGCCACCTGCAGATGAGAATGCTCTAGCTTCCGGGGAGTTCCTGGAAAGGCATCAAGTTACAGCTCCAAAGATAAAAATGGGGTGCCTGCTGTCTCCATTGGAGTCCAGCTGAGCAGCTGTCCAACAGGGGAGGGCAGGGGCTGGAAAAGCTGTCATTCTATCACTGACCAGCATGAGTGGCAGGGGAGCTTTCTGCCTCTGTCTGGAACACAGGCTGCTTTGGAAACTCAAACCCAGGAGGAGGCTTTGAAAGTGACTCAGTACCCAAATAGTGTACCTGAAGATGACAGCAGATTATCTTCTGACGCTAATGTCTTGGAAAGGACAGAGCAGAGAAGGGTAAAGGGGGAGGAATGACCCTGGTAGCCTTGAGATTTGTGTCCCTGAGCATCAAGCCCTGGGAATGTTTTCTGCTGATCTGGGCAGAAGACAGCTTAACCTTGACTGCTGAATCAGTGGTCAGTTTGATGAATCTGATGGGGCTGGGGGCTTGAGAGGTGGCTGTTTCTCCCATGCTCCAGCCTACTGCCTCAGTACAGACCCCTTTAAAAACAACGCTCTCCTGGTGGCACTGCAAACCGTATGTACCATGTCAGTTTCAAAGTGATAGACTATCTCACCCAGGACTTCCTTCTAAGTTACATGCCCATCACTGACTCAACTGCTTAGGTAGCTTACCATGGAATCCCCATGGCAACTTCATTTTTCCACCCCACCATCCAGTATGGCTGATTACTGTTGGGGTGGGAGTGGGGATGGGGAGGAGCTTGGCTTGATATAGGGCATCCAACCTTTATCTGGCCAGTGGCCTTCACAGGGCCAAGTTGGAGAAATGATGGTGGGTGGGGGCAGGAATCAGATTCTCTCTCGTGAGAATCTGAGCTGGAAGAATAGAAATATCTTTCCAGGCAGGAGTTAAAAGTATATAGAGAGGGAATAGCCATGAGATAGGACTGCTGGGCTGACAGATATCACTCCAAGCTGGAAGCTTTATAGGAGAAGGCCATAGGGAGTAGCGGAAACGCCAGGAGGCAGAGACCACGGGCCTAGCAGAGCCCCCTCAGCCTCTGATGGTTCTCTGGTACCAGTTCTAGTCTATGCTGGATCCTCACAACTCAACCTTCTTGCCTCAACACCCAGTCAGGCAAACACTCTATGGTAAGGAGAAAAGAGCACCACAGTGCATGGTTTGTTTCCAGGGAAGCACCAGTCTTCTTGGTATTATCGTGATGCTAGCTCTTGCTGTGGAAATGACAGGCTTTCTTAAGGGACACACAGCTCCTCTTGATCACTCAGGGAACGCGTGGATCAGATGGCAGACAGAAGGCAACCCAACTACAGATGCCAACAGTGTGAAGAAAGGGGACACAGAGAGTAGGATAAGAATAAAAAAGGAGACGGTACCACTAGAAACAGCGAGGGGAGGCAATGAGTGCGAGCCGAAGTAGAAGCCACAGCACCAACATCTGCAGTGCCTGTAGCATGCACAGCGGAGAAAGAAAAGATGCAGCAGAAAACGTTCAGAAGAGAGCAAGTGTAAGAGAAGGGTATACAAACAGAAGGTAGAGTATGAGGAGAGAACTAAAGATTGGCAGATATGAAGATCTGCAGCCAGGGCCCTAGTTAGCCCTAGTGACGGTGGCACAGTACACCTTAGAGCACCACAGCGTAGCAAGAGAGGGTCAGGTGGTAGGGGCTTCACAAGGAGATCTCATATGAATCACACAGGAGAAAACCAAAAGGACAACAAATGAAGACTAGGAGTTTCAGAGAAAGATGGACTACTAGGAAGAAATGGCAGTATTAGTCATCCATAATCCGTAAATTGTTCTGCTGCCATACGCTGAGTATTAAGTTACTGTCACGACGTCACTCATTCTGAAAGCACCAATGAATGAACACACAACAGAGTGTTATTTGTATCATAAATAACCGGTTTTGTGAACCCTAACAACCCAGTGGTAAATGAGTAGGGCTCAGGCAGGGACAGGTGAACCAGGCGGTAGGCATGCTGGCCCATTGCTAGAACGGGTCAGGATGGTGCCACATCAATAGCTGCACTTAAATACAGACACATACCTACTGATGACTCAGTTTTCATAAAAGCAAATTCTTCCCTAACAGGTAAGTTTCACTTTCAACTCTGCTTTCTTCTATACGTATCCAGCTAACTTCCTACTTGGGTACCCAGTAGGTGGTAGGGCTGGGAATATAATTCCTATGAATAACTGTCCTGCCACCTGAGAATGTTTATATCACATGCTTTCCTTCAGGGTCATTTAGCAAAACTCTCAAAGCATTTGGTTCCTCCAAAATGCTTCTGGACTGTGCAGAATTTAAATATAGGGACTTGCTGTATTTGCACGTCAAGGAGTCCTCTCTCTGCAACTATCAGGTATATACTACTGGCTCTCTGCCAGGGCATCCTATTGGGTTCTGGAAGCACAATTTGGTTTCTCTTTTTAAAAACAATAACACTACACCTTGAATAAGCTGAAGCCCATGGCTCTGAATTTCCACTATCTTCCTTATGGAGTTGACAGGGGCACAGCCACAAGGTGGAGAAGGAATGGGCGCTCACACACCACCCAAACACATCTGGGAAACTGATGAAAGCCTGGACAACAAGGACGAGTCCTCCTCACTCACCCAGCTCACTTCACCCACGTGTCCCTTTCTGTCACTCATGTGAGTGAATGAGGAAGCTTTGCCCTTAAGAGCCAGAAGTCAAGACGAAATCAGCAAGGCTATGGAAGATCTCTATTGGTTTCCCTTTATTATTGCTGCCTGGAGTCCTAACAAGCACCTCTTCCAAGCAAAGTGCAAGAGAGCCTGCTCTGAGGATCAGTCTGTTTCATTTTCTGACTGGCCAGTCATGTGGTCATCTCCAATCACAATGTGCCTTTCTCCTGAAACCAAACTACATCGTCCCACATGGACTCTCCATCCCTGCAACATTGAGTTTTCTGGAGAATGAATTAATACAAGAAGACCAGGAGTGGGCACACTGGATGCTCTGCTGCATGTGGTCCCTGACCAAGCCAGGTGGAGGGGGTGGTGCCTGATCCAGTGTTGCCAGGGGATACTGCACCCTTAGGCCTAAAACAAATTAACCGGGAAGGCTCTGTACTTGTGGTGATTTTTGCAGACATATGAGGTTTAAGTAGATTTGGGGTGCTTTATGGACCCTAGAGTTGGAATATGTCCTTCTTTGCTACAATCTTTGGCAATTTCAATAATTGAGCAGAAAACAAAAATATTACCAGGACGGGGGAACTTTCTGGGCACAACATCCAAAGCTCTGCTAAAAAGGCTATAGAGCCTTCAGTCACTGCTTTGGGCCCAGAAGAGGGAGAAGTGCCCTCAAGCAGCCTGCTGGAAATGTTCCGCAGCGCTGTTGAGTTCCCCTGCTCAACAGTGGGCTTAGCTATGGATTCCCTTCTTCAGGACAGCTCCAAGCCAAAACATAGTTCCACTATGAAGCCAGGGTCCTGGTGACTGACTGTTTATCTAAAGCTGAGGAGAGATCTTGTTACTGGAACTCAGGCACTGAAGGCAGAGGCAGGGAACAAGGGAGAGATACCAGTCCTTAGAGAATTATCACCACCTCCATCCAACTCCCACCCTTCCTAAGTTTGCCGTTTGTGACTCTGGAGGCAAACCATCTCCCTGGGTGGCAGGAAAGAGACTGTTCTAACACTTAGCTGAGATAAAGGAAAAGGAGGGGAAAAAAGCCTACTGTGTTTTAGACAAATCAGAGAATGTTCAAATTGTGTCCTGGAGCACTCTAGATATTTATAGATGCTGATGGAAAGATTCCTAAGGGTTGAAACTTCAAGGAGAAAATACCCCTGGAAAAGAATGGCCTGCATGATTTGGGGGGAAAAAAATTCATAATTTCATAGAACAAGGTCTTGTCCAAAGTTTCCCAGCACTGCCTGAAAAATGTCCCAGCTATGCTTGCCACCTTTTCTCAGTAAAAGATTGCCAAGAGAAAGTTTTTATTTTTTTAAATTTCTATGGCCTCAACATTTTTCTTCTTGAACAGTCTCAAGGTGAACCGAGAGATTTAAAATAGTCCGTAATATATTCTTAGTGTTAGTTAACATATTAGTCACATAATATTCTTGGATTTGTATTTTCAGAGCATCTTCCACACAAGAATTTCCATATTCTTTCCAAAACTAACATTTTTCTGGTGGGTTAAAATAAAATAGAAATAAAATAAAATCCAAAGAGGAAGGGGAGATATTAAATTGGTAGCCTTCAAAAACTCCTTTCCAACCTTAACTTTCTTTCTCATATAGCTGTGTGATCTTGGACAAGTCACTTTCCTCTCTGGATCTCAGCTTCATAATTTGTAAAAAGAAAAAAAGAAAAAAGGCTGTCAGATACCTTCCAGCTTGAACAGTCTAATTTTGTTGGAAAATCTGTGGCATAGCTAATGCTCCCTTCTTCTTTGAAAGTGGCCTATGCTATTTAATTACAGCAGACCTTGGCATTTGCATATTTGACATCTGTGGCTTTGACTATTCCCAGAGACCCCAAAGGTCCATGAGCTGCAGTAATCTGTTATTTTGCGGAGACGTGCTGTGAGCCGGGGATACAGGAGCCAGTCACGTGTCTAGTGAGTGAGATTAACATGCTGGCAGAACCCACACCTCCCTGAGGTTTTGCTGTTGTCTGCAGCAGGCTCAAAGGCCACAATTCTCATAATGTACTGTAGTGGCAGTCATAAAGGTTGGGGATTCTTCCAGATCACGAAGACACAATAGTATCCCTCTCAAATGCCAAGAGTTTATTGTAACATGAGTTTAAAGTAATCATGTACCCACCCCCAGTCACCTACTTCACTACTACCTCCCAATGAAGGTGACTTTAAAGACTGTAGTGGTGTCGCACACACAGCAAGGACATGTCATTCCTCCTCTACTTAGCGCCACCGCACCACTTCTCCCACATGTTTTGATCTGTCTATATGCCTGTGTCCTCTCCACCTGAGAAGAAGATCCTTGAGAGCTGAGATGCCAGCTTATCTTATTTATTATCCACATCTCCCGAGTACCTAGTACACAGCAGATATTTAGTGAACGTCTACTGAGTGACTGAGCACCTTCTATGAGCAGGCATTTTGTTAACAGTGTATTTTCTTTGCATTTGTATGTAATACTTAATTACACCCCTGAGAGGTAGATATTATTACTCCTGTCATTCCAACAAAATATCTGGGACTCAGACAGGTGAAGTGACTTGCTCAAAGTGATACAGCTGGTGAGTGATGGATTCACATCTGTCTGTCAGACTCCGAGGTTCATGTTCTTCCATCTTACCACCTTTGAAGAAGTAAAGCGTAAAACCATATAAGTGAATTCACAGATCCAATATTAATGGTGGAGCCCAGGCCTGGCTTCAACCTGGATAAATTTAGAGGAGTGTGGTGAGGGTAAAACTGGCAATGCTGCTGGGCCCGGTACTCTATAAAGAGGGAGGGATGAGAAAGCAGACTTGTTGCAGGCATCACACAGCTCCTGTCTAAGAATCTGAGGCTGTCAATTTCACTTCCAGACTGGTACTGCAATTAGCAGGGTCTCAGGTAAGAGCTGGCTTCCAGCTTAGCTGGGGTTGAATGGGACCTGGAACTGGAAATTTCAGTGGGAACGGGAAAGCAAGCACTCATGATTCAATTAAGCACGTCATTTGAAAAGTCACATTCCTTCCTGAGGCTCAGGGTTTGCTCGAGAGCTTAGAGCCTTTCAACTCTGAGTTGGGAACAGCAGTACTGCAGGCTTGTTAGAAATGCAGAGTCTCCAGCCCTACTCTAGACACTTTGAAACATAATCTGCATTTTAGCAAGATCCCTGGGTGGTTCATCAGCACACTAAAATCTGAGAAACATTACTCTAAAGAGATTCTAAGGTCCTTGCTGACTCTAATATTTTAATCTTTTATGAGTTTACGCTGGGAATCTTCATGGTATTCAAAAAACTAGCATGCTTATTAATGAGGGTCGCATAGAAATCCAAGTAACATGGTCACTTCAACAGTGTCTTCTGAAGATTATTGTTAATGCATCGATACTACTATTAATGGCCTCATTTACTGAGCACACACCATGTACAAGGGACATTGCATACAATATCTTGAATCATCATAACAGTCCTGCAAAAGAAACATTATTATCCCCATTTTTACCAATGAGAAAATAATCTCATAAATTAATAAAATTCCCCCAAACTACATGGTTAAATCAATAGCAGAGACAGAACCCTAACCCCAGAGAACTAGAGTCCATGGTTTTTCTGCTACATCATACTGCCGCTAGTAAAATTATAATTTAAAATATCAAGCCCTGGCTGGTGTGGCTCAGTTGGTTGGGCATTGTCCCACAAACAGTAAGGGTGCCAGTTCGATTCCTGGTCAGGGCACATGCCAAGGTTGCAGGGTTGGTCCCCAGTCGGGGCATGTACAGAAGGCAGCCGATCAATGTTTCTCTCTCACATCAATGTTTCTCTCACTCTTTTTCTCCCTCCCTTTCCCTCTCTCTAAAATCAAAATTTTTTTAAAAAATTAAGTATCAAGCATAGGGGTACAATGTGAGGAGAGACTAGCAGGTTTTGGACTCATACTTCTGTCAAGAAGACCAAAGGTGCAGTCTAAGTCTACTGAAGTCTAGAAAATAATGCAAAGGAATAAATGAGATCATAGACTTGTTCACTAAACCCTAGAATACCTGGACCAGAATCTCAAATCTGTTGATATACATTTAGAACCAACATCACCCAGAAGCTGATTTACGTTTTTCAAGCTGAAATAGGAAGGTTTAACATATTCAGAGGTCCTAGGTGCACAATTGATTATTAATGGGACAGAGAAAGTGGAAGCCGAGCCTCTATCTCCCAAAAACTACCCCTCAGTGCCCTTGGTAGATAGGCACTGAATTGTAGGAACCACAAGACTATCAAATTATGGCCAATACTGCGGTCTTGATGTCACTTAATGCCCGACAATAACCTCTTAGATACTGACATTGCCATAAATGTGTAAGAAATTTCACAGTGTCTTCCCAGGGAGGGCCTGTCCTTCATTCACATGTATAAACCCTCTCCCCAGAGCACATATAAATGGACAGTATTCTCTAGAAGGCACATGTTTTTATTTATGCTAACAAATGACTATCTTTGCCAGCAAAGTGACTAAACAGAGCTCTAATAAATCAATCTGTCAATGGCTATTTTCCTTCAGGAGACAACATTCCCTATCCCACCTTTGACTGGTACAAATACGACCTACAGTGAGTGGCCTATGTCAGTGGTACAGAAAATCCTAGAGCTAGGAGGAACTGCAAAAAGACCTGACCCTGCCTCTAGGCATGGAAAGTGTTGTTATTCCCACTTTACAGATGAGACAGTTTACTTCTAGAGCTAAGACTAAGTGGCTTGCCCAAAGTCACATTATTAGGAAGAAACTGAGGAAGGCCAAGAGCAGTATCCCCAGGATGACCCACTCAGCTCTGTTGTCAGCAGAACCCAACCCTTCTGAGCTCTGTCCCAAGGCTGGATCTGGGAAGAGGCTCTTCTATGACACCTCGCCCTTGGTTCTACAGACACCCTTCTCCATGAGTTCCTTCCTTTGCTCTTCTGGAAGTTGTATGTTTTCATTTCCCACAGAAAGTGTTTTCAGCAGATTCTTTGAGCAGTTTGACATTCCCCCTTCCTACAGAGTCCTCTTTTGCTCTTCACACCTTCTCCTGCTACTGTGTATTGGTTGTGGACACAAGCAGGAATTCAGAGACAAGGTTCTCCTTCCTCATCCCCATCCTTCTTGGCCACCCTGGAAGGTGTACCCTCCCATAAGCTGAAGGTCCTAGGGAAAGTCATTCTTTCTGAGAGCTTTCTTCTTCATAGTTCTCTCTCTGAAAAAGGACAGAACACCCAGTGCAAAGAGTTTCCATGGGGAGAGTTACAGAGGCAATAGATGTGTGACACCAACAGCGTAAGGAGGACTAAATGGGGCAGTAACCTGAAAACTATTTCAGGAGACTTCCGGTCTGTGAAAAGAGATGACCACACAGAAGATGTATTTCATCCCACAATTCTTAAGAGGCTTCTCCTTCACTGCTTAGCCAGGTTTTGGAGCTTAGACCTGTGACTAAACACAGGTGTCTACTGCCCGGGGAGCTCTACTCCTCCAGCACACATCCAACACCCAAGCCAGCCTGACCTATCTCACCTAGACTGGGCAAGCCTCATGAAATAGGCCAGCAGCATTTAAACAGGTTGCCGAGTTTCCAACAATTTTGCAGTTTCCAAATTGAAAGAGAGGTTATCTCAAATCTGGTTACACAATACAACTGCAATATGGCACTGAAAAATAAAGGCCATACCACTTGCTTTCTTGAAGGTGTCCTGAATGGGCTACCACTGTCTCAGAGTGCAAAGGACTGGCCTCAACGCTCATCTAAGCCCTTGGCATGAGGAGAGGAGAAAGGAGAGACCCACGCAGTCTCCTAGCTCTTGCTTAATCATAAGAATTCTTCAAAATCTGATATCAAAACTTCTGTCACCCCACACTCCACCAGCCATCATGTTGAGTTTCAGTGGACAAGAATCTGTGTCCTTAGATCCTGCCACTGGGTTCTTTGCCCAGAAACAATTTCAAGTGAGAAAACTAAAGGAGAGTTTGGGGGCAAATCTGCCAGTAGTGTCTGCTGATCCTGCATACCTGTGATGGAACCAAAGTTCAACATTAACACAAATACAAGGAACATTTTAAAGAGCAGTGCGGAAGGACAGAAGGATATGGCAAAGGATGGGGGGGATAGAATATTGAAAGGTTACTTACACAGTTTCATCATTCTTGAACTCCAGTTCCCCATACGTGTCTTCAAAATCCTCACCACCACCCTTGGCTGTCCCTTCTACTGTCCTAAAGGGGACGATGACTGTGCCCCGGGCACCTGATGTCCGCAGAACCTTGACCTCCATGACACCAATACTCTCACTGACATGAATAGTGTCACATTCAAAAGTGAAGATGCCTGCATGGTCATCATCCAAGATAGTGACGGTGGCCACACAAGGAGACACCAGGACAGCCCGAGGCAAGGGAAGACTATTAAGTATAGGTGGAGACATCCCCTCCTCTGGCTGCTCCTCCTCTACGCGGACATTGCTCAACCTGACAAAGAAGTGTTCGTCCTCCTCAAAAATGTCATCATCGATGATGCCCACAGAGAACTCCTTCTGGGTCTCTCCTGGCTTCAGAATCACGGTGCCCTCTGTGAATTCATAGTCAGCTCCTGCATTGGCAGAACCATCCTCTGTTTTGTAGTCCACATACATGGTCTTGGACGTGTCCCCCCCTTTCCTCACCACTGTCAGGAGGACAGCCCCACAGTTCTCCAGGCACTGGTAAGAGCACGGGTCAAAAAAGACCTTGGAGACAAAGTCCTCAGGCTCATCAGTGTGCACCTCACTCATGCTGGAAGACTTTTTAGCTTGTTCTGCAGCATGTTTCTTCAGGATATTGCCTGCACCAGTCATCATACGGGTAGCTTGAATCCGGTAGAAGGCGCGGCTCTTCTGTTGATGGGAGAGAGCATAGTAATTGGCCATCTCTACCAGCTGATCTAAGTCCTTCTCTGGGTGTTTTTGCTTTAGATCCTTGAGAATCCGGATCATCTCCCTGCGGGACTCATCCACTTCCTTCCCTTCCAGGGGCACCAGATTCCCATCTAGGAAGTGGGAATTCATCATTTTCCCATCCATCTCAATGCCCTTGGGGTGATCACCCTCTGTCTCTATGATAATTCCTCGGTGTTTATCTGTGCGGTACTTTTTGTGCATGTATTTGTAGAAGAGCAGTCGCCTATCTGCCACCCAGGCCAGAAGGACACACACTGGAAAAAAGAAGAGAGTGAGGAGGCCTTCCCAAACCTGGACAACACCAGGAGAGAAGACTGCCAGGATCATATAGAGCCAGATGTAGGCAAAGATGCTCCATGCAGCAGTGACAAAGAACACTCGCAGGTGCTTGATCTTGCGAGTCTCTCCGTCGGGGATCACATACACGCAGATGCCGATGATGATGAACATGTTGAAGGCTGCACTGCCTACGATGGTAGAAGGTCCCAGATCACCAGAAATGAACCCATGACCACACACCTCAATTAAAGAGAGGAGGATCTCAGGAGCAGAGGAACCCAGGGCCATAAGTGTCAGGTTGGAGACAGTTTCATTCCACACCCGAATCGTTGTTGTGCTGGTCTCTCCATTGGGCTTTTTGATAGTCACCTCTCTCTCTTGAGAAGTGATGACTTCAATAGATGCCATGAAGCGGTCAGCAATGATGGATACTCCAAGGAACATGTATATCAGGGCCACAAAATAGACAATAACCCTGGCAATCTTATCCCCAAGGGAAGGGTTCTCTGGGTACCAGATTGGTAAGATGACACCCTCCTTGCATTCCGATGACCCTGAACAGGACTCATTGTTTAGCCCTGTGCTGGGCACATCCCCTGAGCCACCAGCCTCTGCCCGAAGACCATTCAGGAAGAGCACAAAAGTAATCAGCCCAAAATGGAGGAAGGCAGAGGTGAGAGGCTGCAACCTTAACCACGCCATACACGAGACTTAGCCACTGGCTTCCACTGCAGCACCAATGGTCTTCCTGATGGGCCAGAGACCTGGAAAAGAACAGAGAGGCAGGAAAAGGCATGAGGAAAACAGAGATGGCAAATGGCAGGTTCCCACCAATACAAACTGATATTTCACCTCAAATGACGCATTGCACGAACATATGGAACAGTCTCTCACTTGGAAAAATACGTATCAGTGGGAGGCACAAATAGCTGCTTTGTCCTCGGGACCATCTGGTGGAGACTCAGTTGAAGAATGGCTTAAAATAGCGAGGAATGTTGGTAATGGAAACATAAGTGCTGCCCATATTATCCTGTCTCCTAATCATACATACTGTTATCTGTGAGAGTTCTAAAGAATCTACTTAAAATAGGCCAAGAATGACCTAAATTTTTGTCCCCACTTATACTATTTCTAGAGTTTTCAGCCTTCTTTACCTCACAGCCATCATACCCATGAATCTTGCATAACATAGGTTTGCAAGAGAGTATATTGACTTGAACTTTTATCACGTACTAACCTCCAACATGGAATACCTTGTTTGTATGCAATTGAGCCCAGTTGGGAGAAACTCCTTCTCTCAGTGCAAAACTTCTGCAGACAAGCTGTAACTCTGAGATTGCTGGGGAAATCAAAGAAGGTGATTCTGTGGTGAGTGCTACCTGCAGTGTAGCTAATCCAAAGCCCTGTAAGCTGTGCCCAAGACCTTCAGCAAAACAGGCTTATGAAACAGGGCTGGTATCCAGTGACAGGAAGATGAAGATCAGTTTGCCACTCAAATTCCAAACCCAAACACTGAAAGAGTCAAGTAGTAGAAATCAGTGTTAATAAAACATGCAAGTGGTTCTCAAATAAGTTTTTTTTAAACAGTAGACTTGATTTTGGGGTGAAATACAGCCTCATCTGCTGGTCTCAAATCATTAAAAGGAGAGCATACGTTTGGAAGAAATTCAGCTGAAACTACAGACCCATCTTTCCACTTACTGCCTCATTCAGAGAGCATAAAATGCAAATAACCATGCAATAGCTTTAAAAAAAAAAGCTACTTGCCAACTTTTCCACCTCTGCTACAACCACGTGGAGTACTTTTAGTAACAGGAATGCTGATTCACATCTGTACAGTGCCTTAAGGATTCAAAGTCTTTGTCTTCCATCCCCGCTCCTCCTTTTCTGCTGTTTCCCATCTCAGAAAATAGCACCTCCACCCACATGGTTACTCATGCTAGAAAACAGAGGTAGTCTGCGAGCCTCCCTTCTCCCACCTGTCCCTTATCCAATCCAGCACTAAATCCTAGCAACTTTCCCTCACCACCATCCCAGCCCAAGACACCATGATTCCTCACCTGAAGAATCTATGCAGAACCCACCAAACTGAGCTCCCTGCTCCAACTCTTGCTGTTCTCTTGTCCATTTCCACACAAAACCACAGTCATCTTTTTAAAAAAACCCAAGCCTATGCTATCATTTCCCTACTTCAAACCTTTCATCAGTTTCCTCTTGCTTTTAATATAAAGCCACAGTCCTTCCTGTGACTTACAAAGCCTGGCCTGAGCTACTGTCTTTCTTCTCTGCCCCCCTCCCCCAAATCTTTTGCCACTTTCCCTCTTACTACCTTTCAGCAACAATGGACTTTATATCGGTTTTTTTTCCACCTCAGGACCTTTGCACATGACATCATCCATGCATGCCTGATGTGAGAGTTTCTTCTTTGCATCCGCAGTCTTACCAATTCTTTAGATCACAGATTCAATGTCACTTTCTCAGAAAAACTTTCCCTCACCCCCCAAAATGGTCAACTCCCCCTGTTATGTCCCCTCATCACACTCTTTACTTTTCCTTCATGGCATTTATAAAACTTTGAATATGAATGTCTTTTTTTGTGAGATTATGATTAATATCACACTCATCCACTAAACTGTGAATGAGATATAAAGGCAAAGAGTATGTCTATTCTGTTTATCATGGTATTCTTAGTAATTAGTAGCTGTTCAGTAAATGCATGTTTTTGGAATACATATATTGTAGTCACTAAGGTAGTTTCTTCAGTGCTATGAACTTGAATTGTGTCCCCCTCCCCCACCAAATCCATGTGTCAAAGCCCTAAGCCCCTATGTACAGTGAGATGGGCTTTTAGGAGGTAATTAAGGTACAATGAGGTCAAAGGGTCAGGTCCTAACCTAATAAGATTGGTGACCTTATAAAAAGATAAAGAGAGAGAAAAAGAGAGCGATCTCCACCATGTGAGGACATACAAGAAAGTGGCCATCTGTAAGCCAAAGAAGAGCTCTTGCCAGAAACCAAATCAGCCAACACCTTGATCTTGGACACCCCAGCCTCCAGAACTGTGAGAAAATTAATTTCTATTGTTTAAGCCACCCAGTCTATGGTATTTTGTTATGGCAGCCTGAGTCAACTAATACACTCCAACATTAGCCTTCTTTAAAGCCATTTTGTGATCTGAATTATGGCCATTTACTTTAGGTATAGAATATATAGGTCTCATGAACAAATCCTCACTTGATTTTAGAGGCTATTAGGACCTCTTTAAATTCCCAAGGCTTGTACTCAAAGAGAAATTCCCTTCAGGACACAGTACACCCTGGTGCACACTATAATCTTGAAGGCTTTACCCCCAAAAGGCTCTGTGGATTATCCTGGTTTCATATTCCCCAGAATGGCAGCCAAGTGCTGAGGCCCACATTCCCCGTTAGTCCAGGTACTGGGGGGTCATCACAACAGGTGCTTGGGGCTTTGAACTCACTTAGAAGAGCAAAGGTTACGAGACTGATTATGGAAGAGGAGGGCGGGTAAAGGTGTTCAGCATCCATATCCAAAGATTGAAAAAGCGCTCATAACCTGTGATGTATACCTCCATTCACAGGTTTGGTACTCACCCATTCAGGAGAAATGTGGACAGAGAAGGATCTTGGCACCCTGCCTTGACCTCTGAAAACCCCACACTTCGTGGATTCTGATGAGCCCCATGCAAGAGGAGACAGAAGGTGGGCACAGCTGGAGCAGCTCTTTGATCAAGAGCCAACAAGGTGACAGGAGGTGGCAGCTGCGCAGACCAGCGAACACCAAGAAGGTAGGCTATCCACAGGTTAGGGAAGAGAGCTGGCCGTCTGCAGTCAAAGGACATGGAACATTGAGGCAGTCATGTTGTCCTGGTTCGTGGGGATAAGGACTCTCTTTCTCTCACCCACCAAGAAAATCGAGGAGGATCATGGTCTTTGCTCTCCTCGGTCTTTATGGACACCTGTGGCAACAGGTTTTGATGGGAAATAAGCTATCAGGTGGTCAGAATCAGAGGCCTGTTTAGAAAGACTTTTCCCTGAGAAAAAAAAATGAACGGAAGGAAAGGATGAAAGAAATCAAGGCAAGAAGGAGGCTAGTTAGTAAAACGCCTGCACCAAGTTCTTGGAATTGAAGATGGAAAATGACTTGTAATTCCCAGTCGTTCTTTCCAGCTCTGCCAGGAAACGGTTTATGCCTCAGATTTGAGAGGAAGATGATCAAGCCAGTGGTAATTTTTTTTGAGTTTCAGACACCGGCTGAGACAGATCTCTACATCCTGGGAGTCCACCCTAGCCCCTTAGTGACCTAAATGGTTCCAGAAGGCTCTTAATCAGCCCTAAGGTGTATATTCAGGGATATGACTCAACTTGAGACCCCCCAGAACCACCCCAAATAATGAAGATATTAATAACAGTAACTAACACTTAAAACTACTTATTGTGTGATAATGCTAAGTATTTCCTCAGTTAATTTTCATGACAATCCTGAGATTAGTACTATTTTTATCCTTATTTGATGTTTTAGGAAACTGAATCTTAGTTAAGTCATTTACTCACAGTATAAAGCAAGGAAGTAGTCAAGCCAGAATTCACACACAGATGACATACAATTTGTGATTTTAACTACTCCATTTTACTAAAATGTCCCACTTTGTTATAGAACATCCATGACCCCCAAACAGCTTCCAGTCCCCTGGAGACTTAGAAGCATTATGACTGCCCCACACACCCTAACAGGAGAGACTAGCTATTTGGTACACTTGCTTAGTCCCCAGGCTTACGGTGGGGGGTGGGGGGGGTGGGGGGAGGAGGTTTGCTTGCCTAATACAGTCTCCCGCCCAAATGTTCTCCTTCCATCAGTTAATTTTCACAAAAATCAACAAAAGCTGGTGATTTGCCAGGCCTGGTGCTCGAGGCTGGTAGATGAAATGAAAAATAAGACTCAGGGTTTGCTCTCAAAGGTACAATCTAGCAAGGATGGATAGCTGCACAAATAGGCACTTTCACTATAATAACTTAAGGTAGGGGAAGAATGCTGTGAGAATACAAGGAGGCCACTGAGTAAGTGTGGGCAGCCAGGGTGGCATTCTGAAGGAGGTGATCCCTGAAATGAGTCTTTAAGCATGAGTGAGCTCTAGTCAAAAAAAAAAAGTGGGAAGGGCATTTGAGTCAAAGCGAACAGCCTAAGCAAAGATGCGAAGACATGGAAAAGCCCACTGTATGCATGGGATTACATGGAATTCAGTGTGAAGCGGGAGGGGCAGAAGATGAATGTGCAGCAGACTGGACACACAGGGAGGACTGAATTTATGGTGGCTTCTATGCCAGGCTGAGAAAATGGTATTGTATCCTAAGGGCAGTGACAAGCCAATGATAGGATTTTAAACAGGAGAATGACATGGTCTGATTTGTCATTCAGAAAAACTAATTCAGCTAAAGGGTTTAGGATGGCTTAAGAAGGACAAGACCGGAGCAGGAAGATCAGTTAGAAATCTATTGGAAACAGAACAGATATAGATAAAGAGGGAGGGCCTACGGTATATTCTGCAGATGATGACCCTGTGTCCCCATGTCACATTCCTCTTCCTTGGCTGAACGGACAACCAGGCTCAGCCCACAGCCTCTCTCATCTCTTTCCTGGATTATTTTCCTAACACCCCTGGGGCCATCCGCAAGGTGTCTGTGTCCTCAGCAGTGGCTCCTGACATCTTTTAATATCACTGGCAAATTTAATTAAAGTCACTGTTCCTCTGCTCTTCCAGATCATTAATAAAACAGAGCCACCAGGCCAGACTGAGCAAATTCTCCCTCTGCTACGCCCTCCATTTTCTCCAATGGGGACACCGCTCCGGGCCTGTCACTGGCCTGTGTAGAGTCGTCCTGCTCTGCTTCTAAATCTGGGCCCCTGCACAGGCATCACAGCCAATTTACATTAAAATTTTAAGTGCAGCCAGACTGCACTGGATCCAATGTGTCACTCGAGTCCAAAAGCACTACATCTTTTCCTGCACTTCCTTGGGCTACCGGGGATAAGAATCAGTGCAGAGTCCTCTCTATGGTAATGCACCCCTCACGCCCATGCCCACCCAGAAATACAGCAACTAAATTCCCTGCACGTCCAAGAGTAGGAAATATGTGACCCCAGTTGCTTAGGTAATTTGAGTGTCACAACTAGAGGAAAATATAAAAAGGTTTTTTGTGCATCGTCTCTTTGAATCTTCATAATAAAGGAAGTACTATTATCATCATTCCTGTTTTACTGATAAGCAAATTTGAGCTCATAAAGATTAATTTGCCCAAGATCATAGTTAGTAAGTGAAAAAATAAGCATTTGAATTCTGGAAGCCTGACTCCAGAGCACATGGTGTTAACCACTGTGCTTGGGATGTACCTTGGATTTGGGGGCCTTTTTAGGCAAGGGCCTAAGGAGGGCAGGGTGATCTTTCTGGACGTGGAGGCCTCACCACAAGCTTGGAGGCTCTACGTACTTCATGAGGCACAGAGCAGTGGTAGAGCCCCAAACTGGAAAGCAGGAGGAAAGAACTTTCTTCCCAGCTGTGCTTCAATAAGCTGTGAGACTTTGAAGAGTCAGTGAACCTCTCAGGGCATTAGTTTCCCCAACCAGAAAATTCATGTTAGGTTGGATGATCTCCGTGGTTCCATTAAAACAAAGAAGCTTTGATTACAGACAGCCTGTCTTTTAAGAGACAAAGAAGTGAAGGGGCACATTTGAGTTAAGTTGGGCCCAAATAATATGAGAACCAGGCACAGACTTAAGGCTCACAAACAGACCTCGGTGGATAAGAGAGTAAGGGAGGGTGGTAGGAAAAGGGAGGCCAAGAGAAAATCAAGGAGAGCCAACATTTTGGATTTACCAAAAGCACCTTGGATCAAATCCATTTTTTGAACAATTGCTCTTTGAATGACCACTTTGGGCCAAGCACTGTGCTAGCGATTGGGAGTATAGCCATGAATGAGCTACACCATATCCCCAACCTTAGAGAGTTTGCCTTCTGATGAGGGACAGAGACAAACAAGTAATTACAGCAATAATGGATTACAATGATGTCATGGGAAGTAATATCTGTTTCTTGTTCTGCTCTAAGCTCTCAGGTTGGTCACAGCACAGCTCCCCAAACCATGTGGGCAGTGGCTGCAATGCAGCATGGCTTTATAACACAGACAATCTTGCAGTAGTATATGATACAGTGTTTTACTGTTCTTGCTTCTCCAATCTCATGCAATTGTCATATTTTGCCTTCCTGAAGGCCTTCAAATCCTTAGTGGCATCCAAACCACATGATCATTTCATGGAACCCTGTTGACATTTTCCCAGGCACTTCCACCCATGAAGAGGAAGCCCCCTGAACAGTTCAGGTACCAGCAGGCCTCATTCTCCTCATGCTCTACGTGAACCAAGGACTTGAAAAATGACAACAATAATCACATCTATGCATTCAGTACCTGCTCTATGATTGGCACTGCATTAGGCACTTTTTGTAGCTGCTATTTAATACCTAAGGACCCCCAAATGAGACAGGTATTGTTATATGTTTTAGAAATGAGAAAACCTGGGCTCAAAGACAAATAATCCACCACAGGTCCAATAGTTAAGCAAGTGACACAGTTGGGCTATGAAACTTGGTATGTCAAATACCAAAGTCTGTTTTTCAACCCTAGGTGGTAGAAGGGAAGGTGGAAGAACAGGGTAAGAATCTGGAGCTCTTAGGTCAAGAATCTAGAGTCCCCCCAGTCCCCCTTCTACCTGCTCTGAGAAGCCTTCCCTGACAATGCCCTCTTCCTCCGCTTTCCAAATGAGTCATTTATTCCCCTGTCCCTCTAGCACTTTCATCACACTGAAGTGCATGTCACACTGACCTGGGCTTACCTGTTCACACAGCTGTTGTCTACACTCATGTAAACTCCCTGAGCGATTTCAACTCAATATAGGGACTTTATTTGAGAGGTGGGGGGCAAAAAGTGGTCACAGTCAGTGGAAATAGATTTCAAGTGGAAATTGATAGGGCTCAGAGGTAGGACTTGACTTCTGATATCCCTTCTGCCTCTAAAATTCTATGATTCAAAACCTTGTTGATTCTATGATTCTAAGTTTTACTTTTGTCAGACTCTGTGAAAGTCAGAGTATTTTGCCTTCTGCAAGTCCTTGACAGATGTAGGGAGTCATAAACAATGACTGGGTGGACCAGAGGGATAGGAAAAGGAAGGGGGCCTGAGAGATAGAAAAAGGAGAGCCTTTGCCCACTCAATTTAAGTTCTGCTTTTCCCACTGCAGGATCTACATTTGCATTTAAGTCATTCCCCAAGGGGAGGCACTAGTGAGGTAGGACCACATGCTGGAGAGGGTTGTACATTAGGATAAGTTCAGAGCTCTAAAACCTACAGACATCTGGATCCTGCTCCAGACCTGAGTTCTGGACTCTCTGAGAGTGGAGGCTTAATATTTAGGGTTTTTAAAAGTTCTTCAGTTGATTTGGAGGTACAGCTGAAGTGGAGGATGCTGGGAGAAAAGACAGGAACATAGTCTGACTATGACATTTGTGTCTCAGGGATTTCAACCATTAAGGCCTTTCTTTGGACCAGGAGAAGAGCTCTTAGTGTACCATGAGTTGGCCCACATGGGTCAACCAAATGGGTGCTATACAGCCTTTCTACACATTGGACAAACATCCCACCCTCTTGCACTCTCACCTACTTTCCTACCTTGCCAAGAACAGTCAGCCTCAACTCCATACCCACATAAGTAGATTTTCTCTTTGTCTCTCCCTAGACACTTTTACTAAGGAAATGTGAAAGATCCAGAGGTCCCTTATCCTCACAGGAAAATGATGCTACTCATTCATTTTCAGCAAGACATGTTTCTAGTTGTTTTCCCTCTCAGTGACAATAGCTTAAGTTGACTTGTCCACACTTTTTTCCCAGGGCCCCTTTGTTTGTTCATTTATTTGTTCACCTATTTACTCATGCATGCATGCAAACATTTGCATGAAACCCAGTCTACATGCCACAGGTTGACTTTCACTAAAATTATGGTGAAAAAATTTACTCTGATTTTTGCCCAACTCATTTTTTTGCACCCTCAAAAAAATTACAACAGAAGTTCCCAAGGGGTAGAAATGTTTATCTGTTTGGTATTTATGTATCCCCAGTGTCCATATCAGTACCTGGCATATAGCAGGTGCTCACTACATATTTACTGAATGAATACATACATTGACTAAATGTGCAAGAATAGAAGGCATAGTACCCAGCAATTTCTACCACTCTTGGCAGTGTTCAGATGGAACATCCCATCCATCAGGGAAGCTATGAGAAAGGTTTCTCAAATTTGAGTAATATGAACAAATTATAATCCCCCTTCAGGAACATTTCACTGGAGAACAGTGACAGAAAAGCCAAACAATTACAACTAAACAAGTCCTAGGGTTGAAGCATGTGCAATGGGTAAGAAGCATAGAGGAAGGAAGGTCTAATGCTGCCTGAGATCATCAGGGCCAGTTTCATGAGCCAGGCAACTTTAGATCTAGGATTTGTAGAATAAACAGGAGTTAACTGGGTAGAGGTCCGTGTATCTCAAACAAAAGTAAAAGGAAGCCAATCCTAAAGAGAATGGCAGCCTGAATGAGCAGGGTTTGTTTTAAAAAGGGTGAGTGATATGACTAAAGGACAGGGCAGTTGGAAAAAAGCTGCAAAAATCAGTGAGGACTAACCTCATTAAAAGGCCTTGTACACCCAGACAAGGAATTTGGGGCATTTTCTTGGAGGCCATAAGGAAGCACTGAAAGTTTTTTAATCATAGGAGGGACAAGATCAATGTTTTTCCTTTGAATAGCACACCTAGAGTGATGTCAGCGTGGAAACTGGATAGGTGAACAAAAGCAGGGCAAGACCAAGAGGTGGGAAGACTAGTTCGGAGTCTCTCATGGCATTTGAGAGACACGTGATCAGAACCTAAGCAGAAAAAGAGAGAGTAGGCTTGCTGAGGAAGGTGTGGATTTAAGAGCGCTTTCAAAAGTAGAGTCAGTACATGTTGGAGACCAACTGAAAACAGAAGATGATGGTGGAAGAGGAATAAAGAGGCATAGCAAGGACCAAACCACTTCGGGAGCCTTCTTCATCCCACTGGCCCTGCAAAGTTTCTCCTGATTCCGGCATCTCCAGGCCCAAAGAGACGGAAGCTGAAGGAATCAACACAAAGCCACTGAACTTATATACACATTTAGCTGATACACTTAGGAATGCCCTATGATTGTGAGACAAACGAGGCCACTGAGAGTTCTGGGCTCTCCAGGAAGAGAGCGGGAAGGCCCTGGACTTCAACCGAGGCACCAGAGTGCTCCTCAGTTTGGTCGACATAATAACTATTTGCTGATTCAATCATCCAGACGGTGATAAGCTCTGGAGATGCAGTGATAAAGCAGGTCTTGTCTCTGCCGTGGAGAAGTGCATACAAAACTACACAAGATCAGTATCTAAATGTAAGCAAAGGGTTTTGGGAATCGTGAACACCGACTGAGAGCATCATGGAGGTGGTAGATTGGATT
Source organism: Macrotus californicus (assembly GCA_007922815.1). NCBI lineage: Eukaryota > Metazoa > Chordata > Mammalia > Chiroptera > Phyllostomidae > Macrotus > Macrotus californicus. The sequence goes on from VMDR010000318.1 coordinate 268,436, forward strand.
TCTCATGTCTCTTCCAAAGGAGAAGGCAGTTTCACATAGAGGGAAATGAAGTCATGGGACACACTGCCCCTGTGAAATATAGCTACCTAAAAAAAAAGTAAAAAGCATTTTTAAAAGCTCCAAAATATTGAGATGAACTCGAATCCCAGACTGACTACAAGGAAGTCTGATTCTGCTCACTGACTATTTGCCTAGCACTTGCTATGTGCCCATCACAGTTGTAGGTTTGTGAGGATCATTCCTGCCTAGATGTGTCAAAGTTACCGAGTTACTGAGTGCCAAATGTCTGTCACACTCTGTTCTAGCTCCTGGAGATTCAATAGCATATCTCACGCTGGACTACTACAATAGCTGCCAATCTTGACCCATCTCTCACAGTCGATGTTCCACAGAACAGCCAAAAATGTCTTTTTAAAATGTAAATCAGATAGATCATGCCATTCTTTGAAAACTTCTCTTCAGGTAGAAACTCCCATCCCCCATTTGACTCCTAATTCACTGCCCTTAACTCCCACCACTTTGTTTTGCTGGCTCCGTACCCTACTCCAACTAAGGTAGAGCTCTCGAAATTTCTAGAACACACCAAGCACGCAACTGCCCTAGGACCTTGGCACTTACTGTTCCCTCTGCTTGGAATGCCCTTATCCTAAAGATTCCCATGATCCCTTTTTAAATTGTATTCGGGTCTCAGATGCCCCTTTCTCAGATCTTTCCCCACTCACCTTATCTAAAGGTGGTCTTATCCCTGCTCCCCAACATTGACACATCACTTTTCATTTTCTTGATAGCACATATCACTTGCTGAAATCGTCACAGATTTATTTGTTCACTGGTTTATCACAGAATATAAACTCCATGATAGCAGGAAACTTGTCCCTTTTGTTTGCCACAGTATGACTGGAGCCTGGCAGAGTAAGTGTCGTATTTGTTGAATGGATCAACAGTAAGTCAGCAGGATTAAATGGTGGACAGGTGCACCTGTGAAGGGAGATGTCAAACTTGCTGGGAAGCCTTAGGGTAGAGAGGTAAATGGTTAAAGCCAGACCTCAGACAGCAGGCTGCTGTGTTCACTCAGAAAAACCGACAGGACCACATAGCGTTTAGACAACACTTGTGAGGCCAGTTCTTAACACAGCTCCTTCTCTCCACCAGAGCCCTCCCACTGGCACCGTACTTTTTCTCTACAGTGCGTGGCATCACGATAACCAACGTTCATAGTGCATCATTTTGAAGCAATACTATGTGCTAACAGTTGACAAAGGCCTTCTCACTCACATGATTTCATTTAATCCTTCTTGTAAGGATAATTGTACAGATGAAGAAACCATAGCTCAGTTAATTGCCAAGAGTCTTTGTGCCAACAAATAATGGAGCCAGAACCAAAATGTGCTCTCCTGGCTGCCAGAGGTCTCCTTCCACCAGGCCTGAAGGAGTGTCATGTCAGCAAGGACCAAGAGAAAACATCCCCTGCCACTGAAAGGAATCGGGGCTGGGTCAGCGGCGTGAGAAATCCAGGGCAACCTGAGGGGACACTGTTCCTGCCCCTGCCCATTCCCCAGAAGGAAGCA